>JASTWF010000055.1:716907-754320 GCA_030390025.1 Squalus acanthias
CCTCTCCCCTCCCTCTCCCCTCCCCCTCCCTCCCCCCTATGTGTTCTTGTGTTCAATGGTGTGTGTATCTTTTTTCCCCACCCTCGCCCCCTCCATGCCATCTGCAGATGTCCCTAGTGTTTGAGGAGAAGATTGCGCTCTCTGCCCAGGTGCGGGGAACTAGCCAGAACCTGCGCGACACGCAGCACCGACTGAACGAGTTACAGGCGCGTCACGTAACCACTGAACGCCAGCTGCAGGCTGCCACAGGACTGCTGGACGAGAAGGTGGGTAACAGGAGGATAAAGAATTGGGGGAGTGAACAGCTTAATTGCCACATCTGTGTGCATCAGGGCACTGAGTGATGATTATTGTTGGGAAAGAGTGAAAATTGAAACCTGGGAAGGATTCCAGCCTGTAACTCACTCCCGGGTATCTGTTATTCTATATATAAACCCCCGAACCTCTCGATTAGATTCCAGCCTGTAATTCACTCCTGGGTATCTGTTATTCTGTGTAATATAACGTGATGTTTCGGGGTGCTGTATTGTGTTTCGGGGTGCTGTATTGTGGTGTTTCGGGGTGCTGTATTGTGGTGTTTCGGGATGCTGTATTGTGGTGTTTCGGGGTGCTGTAGTGTGATGTTTCGGGGTGCTGTAGTGTGATGTTTCGGGGTGCTGTCGTGTGATGTTTCGGGGTGCTGTATTGTGGTGTTTCGGGGTGCTGTATTGTGTTTCGGGGTGCTGTATTGTGGTGTTTCGGGGTGCTGTAGTGTGATGTTTCGGGGTGCTGTCGTGTGATGTTTCGGGGTGCTGTATTGTGGTGTTTCGGGGTGCTGTATTGTGGTGTTTCGGGGTGCTGTATTGTGGTGTTTCGGGGTGCTGTAGTGTGATGTTTCGGGGTGCTGTAGTGTGTTTCGGGGTGCTGTATTGTGTTTCGGGGTGCTGTATTGTGTTTCGGGGTGCTGTATTGTGGTGTTTCGGGGTGCTGTATTGTGGTGTTTCGGGGTGCTGTAGTGTGATGTTTCGGGGTGCTGTAGTGTGATGTTTCGGGGTGCTGTCGTGTGATGTTTCGGGGTGCTGTATTGTGGTGTTTCGGGGTACTGTATTGTGGTGTTTCGGGGTGCTGTATTGTGTTTCGGGGTGCTGTAGTGTGATGTTTCGGGGTGCTGTATTGTGGTGTTTCGGGGTGCTGTATTGTGGTGTTTCGGGGTGCTGTATTGTGTTTCGGGGTGCTGTATTGTGGTGTTTCGGGGTGCTGTATTGTGGTGTTTCGGGGTGCTGTAGTGTGGTGTTTCGGGGTGCTGTAGTGTGGTGTTTCGGGGTGCTGTATTGTGGTGTTTCGGGGTGCTGTATTGTGGTGTTTCGGGGTGCTGTATTGTGGTGTTTCGGGGTGCTGTATTGTGGTGTTTCGGGGTGCTGTAGTGTGGTGTTTCGGGGTGCTGTAGTGTGGTGTTTCGGGGTGCTGTATTGTGGTGTTTCGGGGTGCTGTAGTGTGGTGTTTCGGGGTGCTGTAGTGTGGTGTTTCGGGGTGCTGTAGTGTGGTGTTTCGGGGTGCTGTATTGTGGTGTTTCGGGGTGCTGTAGTGTGGTGTTTCGGGGTGCTGTAGTGTGGTGTTTCGGGGTGCTGTAGTGTGGTGTTTCGGGGTGCTGTAGTGTGGTGTTTCGGGGTGCTGTATTGTGGTGTTTCGGGGTGCTGTAGTGTGGTGTTTCGGGGTGATGTAGTGTGGTGTTTCGGGGTGCTGTAGTGTGGTGTTTCGGGGTGCTGTATTGTGGTGTTTCGGGGTGCTGTATTGTGGTGTTTCGGGGTGCTGTAGTGTGGTGTTTCGGGGTGCTGTAGTGTGGTGTTTCGGGGTGCTGTAGTGTGGTGTTTCGGGGTGCTGTATTGTGGTGTTTCGGGGTGCTGTAGTGTGGTGTTTCGGGGTGCTGTAGTGTGGTGTTTCGGGGTGCTGTATTGTGGTGTTTCGGGGTGCTGTATTGTGGTGTTTCGGGGTGCTGTAGTGTGGTGTTTCGGGGTGCTGTAGTGTGGTGTTTCGGGGTGCCGCATTGTCCGTTTTGACCGCTCTCCATGGTTGTGTTTTTTGGCCTATAGACGGACCCCACTGTTGACGCTGCCCCTGGTGGCCCCCAGGAGAAGGGCAGAATTGAGGCGCAGGTCAAGGAAACAGAACTGAGACATCTGAAGCAAAGGTAATAACTGAGACGGAGTCCCTCGGCCTTTTGTTGATACTGCACGGTGAAACAGTAAATGGACCGGTGTTCTGGTGCGGGGACCTGTCGAGCTGTGTCCTGGACCATCACGTCTCCACTCTTCACACAGCAGGGAACTGTTGTGGAGCACAGGGACTGTTGTTATGTCGATAAACTTTTCCTTACCCGGCGTTGATCTGCCTCTCACTCCACAATTTTCCTGCCCTTTTCCCTTAAACACTGATTCATGTTAGACTCCTCTGGTGCCTCCGCCAAACGGCCACTCTTCATGCGAGTGCTCAGCTGTGCACAGGCTATTTGACTTTGTGAGACATCACAACAGAAGCCAAATCCCGCCCTCATTTGTCTTCACGGCGGACTTTGCAGCAAGGGTCACCGGACAGCAATCTGGAGCAGGAATCTTGCCTCTCTCTCCCCTCCCCGTAAACCAGAGGACACTGAGGCACATTATCATCACTGGTATCACTCAGCATGAGGTATAACGACACATAAGGGAGGGGGAGGAATTTCTGGATAGTTTTATCCAGAACACAGTCACACCCCAGAGGAAAGCACAGGTTCAGGAAGGGGAGGATGTGAGTGTCAGAGAACCAGGTAGGAGGGGTTAAGAAGGAGGGCCTGCACTTGTCCTGTCCAACAGGTGCAATGTACTCGCTGCCTGTGACTCAGAAGGCTGTCCAAGGGGAGATGAGCAAAATAGAAATTTGGTAGTGATGGGAGATTCTATAATTGGGGATAGATAGCGTCCTCTGCAGCCGAGAACGAGAATCCCGAGGGGTGTGTTGCCTACCTGGTACCAGGGTAAGGGATATCTTATGGCGGCTGAAGAGAAATTTGGAAAGGGAGGGGGAAAATCCAGTTGTCGTGGTTGATGTTGGAACAAACGACATAGGTAGGAACAGGGAGGAGGTCCTGCTGAGGGAGTATCAGGAGTTAGAAGCTAAATTAAAAAGCAGGACCTCGAGAGTAATAATCTCTGGATTATTGCCTGAGCCACATGCAAATCGGCATAGAAACAGTCAGATCAGGAGAATTAACACGTGGCTAAAGGGCTGGTGTGGGAAAGAGGGGTTCCTTTTCATGGGATACTGGCACCAGTACTGGGACAGGAGGAATGTACCAATGGCAGGAGCTCCACCTGAACCGGAATGGTACCAGTGTCCTAGTGCAACAGGTAAATAGGGAGGTGGCAAAAGCTTTAAACTAATGAGTTGGGGGGAGGGATTTACAAGAATGAAACAGGCCTAAATATAAATGAAACAGGAAAGGTGAGCTTAGGACAGACTAAACTAAGGGAGGACATAAATAACCAGGGAATTAAATAGAGTTATAGAACAGGAGCAATGTTCCCTTAAGCATGCGCGAAATTTTGAATGGACTGTGCAGCCAAACAAATTGGGGGAACATCGAACAGGAGTGTAAAAAGATGGTTAAAAATAAAGTGAGAGGAACTGCTATTAAAAATGAGTTAAACTGCCTGTACAGCAATGCACACTGTGCCCGTAATAAAACAGCGGAACTGGAGGCATTAATACGCTGTGAGAAACCAGATATAGTAGGGATCACTGAGGCATGGCTACAGAAAAATCAGGACTGGGAATTAAACTTTGTAGGGTATAGCATAGTTAGAAAAGATAGAGGGAAAAAGGGGAGGTGGAGTAGCTGTACTTATTAGAGATAACAGAATGGCAGTAGAAAAAAGTGACACAGCCTTCAGTAAGATAGAAATTGAATCCATGTGGATAGAGATAAAAAATAATAAAGGATCAATCACACTAATAGGGGTAGTCTACAGACCACCTAAAGGTGGAAGGGAGGTGGAGGAAGAAATATGCAAACAAATTAGGGAAATGAGTAAAAAATGTAGAAGAATAATCCTGGGGGATTTCAACTACCCCGAAATTAATTGGCCATAAGAGGCAGGTAAAGGGGATGAGGGAATGGAATTCCCTGCAATGTATACAGGACTCTTTTCTAATCTAATATGGAAGAAGCCCAACAAGGGAGGATTTGCTACTAGATCTAGTAATGGGGAGTGAACCAGAGCATATAAGAGAAGTAAAAGTAGGAGAGCATCTAGGCAATAGTGACCATAATATAATACGCATTAAGATAATAATTGAGAAGGACATAAACATGACAAAGACCAGGTTGGAGAAAAGCTAATTTTGAGGGGCTGAGAATAGAACTTAGGAAAATAAAATGGACACAATATTGCCAAACAATGATGTGGAGCAGCAATGGGAAACATTTAAACAGAGTCCAGGAAAAATATATTCTGTTAAAAAACAGGAACAAAATAAACACGAATGAGAGCCTATGGATAAATAGAAAAAATGAGGGTAAGGAAAGAAGCATAAAGTAAGTACATGGACAGCAGGGGACAGCATGACAAGGGAAAATACAAAGAGATTAGGAGAGAAGTCAAAAAAAAATTAGGAACTATGAAATTAAATTATCAAGGAACATAAAACAAAATAGTAAAATATTCTACAGACACAAAAATAAAAAACAGAAAGTTGGGATTGGAATAGGGCCGTTAAGGGATGGACAGGAGAAAATCACAGGCAGAAATATTAAATAATTATTTTGCTTCAGTATTTACCAGGGAGAAGGATCAGGTAGACATGACATTAGAAAATGAGATTAAAAATGATATAACCACATTTTAAATCAAAAAAGGAGCAATATTAAATAAACTAATCAAACTCAAAGAGGATAAAACCTCTGGTCTGGCCGGATTACATCCGTGCATTTTAAAAGAATCCAGGGAAAAGATAACAGAGGCACTATTACACATATTTAATAATTTGTTAGAAAAAGGTATAATGGCAGAGGACTGGTGGATAGCTAACGTTGTACCTATATTTAAGAAGGGAGATAGAACATGTCCAGGGAACTATAGACAAGTCAGCTTAACATCGGTGGCAGGAAAGATAATGGAATCCCTACTAAAAGAGAAAATAGAAAAACATCTAGAAACCAAAAATATAATAATGAATAGTCAGCATGGATTTCAAAAGGGAAAGTCTTGCTTGACCAACCTCATTGAATTCTTTGAAGAGGTAACAGAGAGAGTAGATGAGGGTAATGCAGTGGATGTAATATATCTAGATTTCCCAAAGGGCTTTGATAAGGTACCATATAATAGACTAATGAATAAGGTCAGAGCATGCGGAGTCAGGGGACAAGTAGCAGAATGGATAGTTAGCTGGCTGCAAGACAGAAAGCAGAGAGTAGGGGTAAAGGGAAGCTATTTAGAGTGGCAGAAGGTAGGAAGTGGGGTCCCACAAGGATCAGTGCTGGGACCACTGTTGTTTACAATTTATATTAACGATTTAGACTTTGGAATCAAAAACACAATTTCTAAATTTGCGGCAACACCAAATTGGGGGAGATAGTCAATACTGAGAAGGACTGCAACACATTACAAGAAGAAATTAATAAACTTGCAGAATGAGCATATAATTAGCAAATTAATTTCAACATAGATAAGTGTGAGGTATTCCGTTTTGGTAAAAAAAAAATGAGGTTCCATATTACTTGGAAAATAAGAGTCAAATGGACCAGAGGAGCAGCGGGTATCTGGGAATACAAATACGCAAATCACTAAAAGTAGCGACGCAAGTTAATAAGGCCGTTAAAAAAGAAAACAAACCAAGTACTAGGGTTTATTTCTAGAAATGTAGAATTGAAAAGTAGAGAAGTTATGCTAAACATGTATCGAACTTTGGTTAGACCACACTTGGAGTGCTGTGTACAGTTCTGGTCGCCATATTATAAAAAGGATATGGAGGCACTGGAGAGGATGCAAAAAGATTTACAAGGATGATTCCAGAACTGCGAGGTTATACCTATCAGGAAAGGATGAACAGGCTGGGGCTCTTTTCTCTTAAAAAGAGAAGGCTGAAGGGTGACCTAATGGAGGTCTTTAAAATTATAAGGTTTGGTAGAATAGATACAGAGAGAGTGTTTCCACTTGTGGGAAAGAGCAAAACTAGAGGCCATCAATATAAGATAGTCACCAAGAAATCAAATAGGAAATTCAGAAGAAACTTCTTTACCCAGAGTGATGAGAACATGGAACTCATTACCACAGGGAGTGGTTGAGGTGAATAGTATAGATGCATTTAAGGGGAAGCTAGACAAGCATGAGAGAGAAAGGAATTGAGGGTTATAGAGATGGATGAGGAAGGATGAGAGGAGGCTCGAGTGGAGCATAAATGCCGGCATGGACTGGTTGAGCCGAATGGCCTGTTTCTGTGCTGTATATTCTATGTAATTGGTATCATTACTGATGTCATCGCTGGTATCACGGACCGAAATGGGACTTTTTTGATGCAAGGAGTTATCTGACACAAGTGTAGCTGACTGTCTGGTCCACATACCTATTACTCTGCGGGAGATCGTTCTAATCTCAACACCCGCTTGAGGCTTGTTCATTTTATGCTGTTTTTAAGCTCACAGTACAAGTTCATAGAATCATAGAGCTATCCGATTAATCCCACCCACTTTTCCCCATAGCCCTAAAAAAATTTCCCTTCACACAGCTACATTATTTATGCCTCTGAGCATCTGACAACTGAGTCTCCATTCCCCTCTTACATGGCTTGTTAATTCAAAATTATCCAGGACCATTTTGACATAACTTTTCAATTTCTCGGTCATTACAATTAATCCCACTGAACTAATTCCTTTCCTCTGCTGCAGGGCCCAATTTTTAATGTATTTCTGATTAAAGGCTGCTTGTTTTTGTAGTCTGACTTACTCTCTCTGAATAGCTCTCTGAAGTGCACTGAGCTCTGCGATCAGGAAGGGTGGTGGGCAGCAGTGAGATCTGAAAAGAGAGAAAGTGCCGAAACAACACAGCAGGTGCGTCAGCATCTGAAAGAGAGGAGAAACGTTAACACTCCGTTAGATGTGATTGACCAGCTGTGCCTTTCCAGAGAGTTTGATGGGACAGTGTAGAGGGAGCTTTACTCTGTATCTAACCCGTGCTGTACCTGCCCTGGGAGTGTTTGATGGGACAGTGTAGAGGGAGCTTTACTCTGTATCTAACCCGTGCTGTACCTGCCCTGGGAGTGTTTGATGGAATTGAGAGGTCGCACAACACCAGGTTATAGTCCAAGGGGTAAAAATTGAGTTGCGCCCCATTTGGGGCGCTAACCTCGCCGGGGCGTGACTTTTAGCGCCCCGAAAAAATTAGCGGCCCCGCGCCGGAACTTCAGTGGTTGCGCCCCAAGAGGGAAGCGGGGCGCAACTGGAAGCAGCCCGCATCCCTCTTGGGGCGCTGCGAGTGAATATCCTGGCGCTACGTGGCGCTGCGGCACGTCGCGCCGCGGTATTGCAGGCCTTCCTCCCCTTCTTAAAGGGGAGGGACCCTGCGCAGCGCGAACCGGGGCCCAGCTGGGCCCCCAGGGATCGGGAGTGCCGGCAAAAGAGCCCGGCACTCAAGAGAAGTGCCGGGCTCTTGGAGCGCAGCCGGCACTTCACGGTGGGGGGGCTTCACGGGGGCCGGGGGCAGGTGCTGGCAGGCGGCCAGCAACAAAAATGGCCGCCTGCCACCTCCGCTTTAAATATCGCCGCCCCGGCCGCACGTACGCCTCCCTGAACCCGTCGGACATAGCGTCTGGCGGTAAATCAGGGGGCGCGACTGAAGATCACGGCCGGGGCGCGAGCGGGGTGCTGCGCACGGCGATGACGTCATCGCCGGCGGCGCAGCGCCACAGGGCGCTACCGGCCGCCGCCGCTGCTAACCTCCCACTAAATTTTTCGGGAGGCGTGGGCGGCGCTGCGCCCGGGCGTTAGCTGCTTTACGCCCCATTAGCGCCCTCTTAAGGCGCTAACGGGAGGCGCAAGCAGCTGAATTTTTCCCCCCAACAGTTTTATTTGAAATCACAAGCTTTCGGAGCTTACTACTCCTTCGTCGGGTGAAGTAAAAAGATACAGAATCGCCAAAGCATATATAGATAGAGAACAATGCATGTGTACCTTACAATTGCAGACAACTAAATTAAATCATCCTGACTATCTGCCGAGGTGTGATAAAGTTAATCAGGTCAGCCAGGAAGGTACCACATCAAAGACATAGCAAGATACAACTGAGACAATGAGGTGGAGTCGCAGGGGGTCTAACGTGTCAAAAGCTGCCGTCTGTATGTAAAACGATAAGCTTTAAAATTTTTACTTTTTTACTGGGAAAATTTTTACTTTTTTACTGGGAATCACATCTGTGAACAAGCCAACGACGACTCAAGTCCGGATCACGTCATGTATCGTGACATAAACCCAAGATCCCGGTTGAGACCGTCTTCATGAGTGCGGAACTTGGCTATCAGTTTCTGCTCGATGATTTTGCGTTTTCGTGTGTTCCTAAGGTTGCCTTGGAGAACGCTTACCCGCAGATCCGAGGCTGAATGTCCTTGACTGCTGAAGTGTTCCCCGACTGGGAGGTAACAATCCTGCCTGGCGATTGTTGCGCGGTGCTCGTTCATACGTTGTCTCAGTGTCTCGGCTCGAGACTCTCCAATATCTCATGATATTCTCCTTGTTTTCGGAAGCTGGCGGAATAACACGAACCTAGTCTGTGACTTAGACTTTAACTAGCGAACAGTAAGAGAAGAAGTGAATAGTAGATTTTCACGTTAGTTGTTGAGCTTAATTAGATCCTTGTATTAATAGAAAATAACAGATGTTTCACAACTTTATGGTAAACTCTATAGAAATTAATTTTCTTACACGTTGCTTCTGTTTCCTTTTTCCCACTGACTATGGACATTATCTGGCTTTGCAACTTTGGAGTTTCCTGATGCACTCCAGTCTCTTCCTAGGTTGACTCTCTGATTTGAAAAAGGACTGGGTGATAAATATCTTTGAAACAGTTACTGATCATAAGCTGAAGTTAAATAACTGCTTCTTAAATTTTAAAAACACCATGGCAAATATAAACATATTTGAACCAATCACATAGAATGTTTGTATTTGAATTGAGTGCTACGGCCCTTTGTTAGACACGTGGGGGGCGATTTTCCCACTGGAGGCGAGATGGAGGTGGGTTTGAAACCCGCCTCCACTGATAGGTTTCAAAAATTTGCGATTTTCCCATGATTGGCCACTTGATTTCAGAGGTGTGGGATGCCCTTGCTCAATTAGTGTTTTGGGACTGAAACTCGCCTCTGTTGTCGGCACTTTTCCAGTCTGATTTCATGGCTTCTTGCTCCCTTGGCTCATTCCACAGCATTTCTGCATCTCCTGCACCACCTCCGACATCTTTTGAGAAACCACTATGTCCAATTCCAAGGCAAGGGCCTACCCGAGGCTCTCGGATGAGGCGCTGCAAATGTTGTTGGAGGGGGTGACAGCTAGCATGGAGGTGCTCTTCCACTCATCTCGGAGGAAGAGGCCTGCCAAAGAAACCAAGGCTGTGTGGGTACAGCTGGCAAGGGATATAACCTCCAGCTCTGTGTGCAGATTGGGAGACTGTTTCTGTGTATTGATGAAATGCCATCCCTGTTGGAAAGCATTAAAATGATTTGAAGCCAAAATGTTGGCGTTATGCCATCTGTTCTTTCGTCTTAGGCAGCTCCACATTGCGGGCACCGCCACACTTGCATTGTCAGGTTGGTGGCCTGAGTGAAAGGAGGCCAGAGAGTCATGTCCATTGTCAATGATGTCTGAGGATGGACCCAAGGACATGTGCCAACTTGGGCAACCTATGCAAATCTGGCCAGGATAAGTTCATCCCTTCCATCCCGGGCAGTCATGTGCTCGCATGCTGCCGCTGGTCGATACACCGGCGCTCTGACCTCCAGATCCTCCTCCTCACCCTCATCTGAGGTCCATGCAGAAAGAAAACAAATGGTTCCCATGCTGCTTGTAGATGCCTTCTTTGGGGAAGCGCTCATTGCAAATAAGAACATAAGAAATAGGAGCAGGAGTAGGCCATTCGGCCCTTCGAGCCTGCTCCGCCATTCAATGAGATCATGGCTGATCTTCTGCCTCAACTCCATTCACCGGCCCTATCGCCATATCCCTTGATGCCCTTACTAGTCAGAAATCTATCGACTTATGTTTTGAATATACCCAATGACTGAGCCTCCACAGCCCTCTGGGGTAGAGAATTCCAAAGATTCACCACCCTCTGTGTGAAGAAATTTCTTCTCATCTCAGTCCTGAATGGCCTACCCTTTATCCTGAGGCTGTGGCCCCTGGTTCTAGACTCCCCAGCCAAGGGAAACATTCTCCCAGCATCCACCCTATCAAGCCCTGTAATAATTTTGTATGCTTCAATGAGATCCCCTCTCATTCTTCTGAATTCAGGAGAATACAGGCCTAGTTTACTCAATCTCTTCTCATACGACAGTCCTGCCATCCCAGGAATCAATCTCGTGAACCTTTGTTGCACTCCCTCTATGGCAAGTATATCCTTCCTTAGGTAAGGAGAGCAAAATTGTACACAGTACTCCAGGTGTGGTCTCACCAAGGCCCTATATAATTGGAGTAAGACTTCTTTACTCCTGTACTCAAATCCTCTTGTAATGAAGGCCAGCATACCATTTGCCTTCCTAATGGCTTGCTGCACCTGCACATTCACTTTCAGTGACTCATGTACAAGGACACCCAGGTCCCTTTGAGCATCTGCATTCCCCAATCTTGCAAGCGGGGAGAGGGTCTTCCAAGGAGGTCCCACAGTTGATGGAGTCAAGCTGCAGCACCTCCGACTTTGGAAGGCCTTCTAAAAGTGCTCAGAGACCTTTTAAAGCCAAGGTCTGGCACCTGCAAGTAATCCTTGCTGCAGTAAACGATGTCTTGTTAGACCTGCAGCAGTTAGGAGGCCATCCACGAGTCAACCCGTCAGGTTCACCTGGCCTGGTTCAGGAGGTGCGTGGATCACGCCGAAAAGCTGGAAAAATCACGAGGGCCTCTCAAAATAGGTTTAGCGAGGCCCTTAACGAGCATTTAAGGATCTTTAATAGCGCAATGGCCAGCTGGAGGCGGGAGCGTTTCCCGACCTCCAAAACCGGCACCGGCAAAATCCCGCGGAGGCAGGTTCCGAACCCGATCTCATTGAATCTGATTTTCCCGCCTCCTCCGACGTCAGAAAATCGCCCCCGTGTATTCAGACAAACAGACTACCCCGATATCTCAGTTGGTGGAAGGCACTGCCCAGTGTGGAAGTGACTCACACACACCAGGAAGGCCCTGGATTAACCTGATGGCCAGCTGGCAGTTGGGAAGTTATAATTGGCCTCAGCACCTCGGGGTTAGGGAAGGGGCGGGGGTGGGGGGAAATAATCTGGAGTTCCTGCTTTCCATTCCTATCCAGTGACTCATGCTGGAAGGTGTGTGGACAGGAGGTGAGGCTTAGGCTTGTGTGTGATGCTCTCGGTGGTCAAATAACCGACAGACACTCACTGCCGACAGACACTCACTGTCTGAGGCCACTGATGAAGACTGGCCCTGGGGAATGTATTGGATACTGGCCGGTACTCATTGATCTGTATCCCAGTAGATCGCCAGGGGGAGGAATAAATGGGGGAATGGAGAAGATACTGTTCTTGAAAACAGGTTGCATAAACTAGGCTTATATTCATTCGAATATAGAAGATTAAGGGGTGATCTAATTGAGGTGTTTAAGATGATTAAAGGAGTTGATAGGGTAGATAGAGAGAAACTATTTTCTCTGGTGGGGGGAGTCCAGAACAAAGGGGCATAACCTTAAAATTAGAGCCAGGCCGTTCGGGGTGATGTCAGGAAGCACTTCTTCACACAAAGGGTGGTGGAAATCTGGAACTCTCTCCCCCATAAAGCTGTTGAGGCTGAGGGTCAATTGAAAATTTCAAAACTGAGATTGATAGATTTTTGTTCGGCAAGGATATTAAAGGATCTGGGGGTAAATGGAGTTAAGATACAGATCAGCCATGCTCTCATTAAATGGCAGAACAGCCTCAAGGCGCTGAATGGCCTCCTCCTGTTCCTATGAAAACCATTGCTTTTCTCGGTCTGCGTTTCACAGGCTACTTGAAGCCAAACAGGCGCAGGACAGAACTGAGCAAGAACTGAGCCGATTGGAGGGCTCGCTGGCTGAAGAACAGGAAAAGCGATTGGCTGCTGAGGAAGCCCTGCTGTCAGCAGAACATCAACTCAAAAGGTAAGAGGAGAATGGGGCGAACCATTTCAATAATAGGGGAAGGAATAGGGCATTCTACTTAATGGGGGTGAGAGAATGCGGAATCCATTTAAAAAGGGGGCAAGAGAATGGGGCGTTTGTTTAAAGGTCTAAGGATAGCAGAGAAAAGACACCATCTCAGAACTGATACAGACTCTTAAAAGCAAAATGTGACAAACAGGGAGAGGCATTAGATCAGACAAATCTGTCCCGTTTTCAAATATGAACCCCAACTACTTCCTTCTCCCCGTATCCCTCCCCCCCACCTATCCACCTTCTCCCTGTAACCCTCCCCCCCACCTACCCACCTTCTCCCCGTATCCCTCCCCCCCACCTATCCACCTTCTCCCCGTATCCCTCCCCCCCACCTATCCACCTTCTCCCTGTAACCCTCCCCCCCACCTACCCACCTTCTCCCCGTATCCCTCCCCCCCACCTATCCACCTTCTCCCTGTAACCCTCCCCCCCACCTACCCACCTTCTCCCCGTATCCCTCCCCCCCACCTTCTCCCCGTATCCCTCCCCCCCACCTTCTCCCTGTATCCCTCAACCCCACCTACCCACCTTCTCCCTGTATCCCTCAACCCCACCTACCCACCTTCTCCCCGTATCCCTCAACCCCACCTACCCACCTTCTCCCCGTATCCCTCAACCCCACCTACCCACCTTCTCCCTGTATCCCTCAACCCCACCTTCTCCCCGTATCCCTCAACCCCACCTTCTCCCTGTATCCCTCAACCCCACCTTCTCCCCGTATCCCTCAACCCCACCTTCTCCCCGTATCCCTCAACCCCACCTTCTCCCCGTATCCCTCAACCCCACCTTCTCCCCGTATCCCTCAACCCCACCTTCTCCCCGTATCCCTGTAACCCACCTACCCACCTTCTCCCCGTAACCCTCAACATAAGAACATAAGAAATAGGAGCAGGAATAGGCCACTTGGCCCCTCGAACCTGCTCCACCATTCAATAAGATCACGGCTGATCTTGGGCTCAAAGCCACTTCCCTGCCCGCTCCCCATAACCCTTCACTTGCTTATCTTGCAAAAATCTGTCTATCTCCACCTTAAATGTATTTAATGATCCAGACTCCTCGGCTCTCTGGGGCAGAGAATTCCACAGATTTACGACCCTCTGAGAGAAGAAATTCCTCCTCATCTCAGTTATAAAAGGGCGACCCTTTATTCTAAAACTGCCCCCGTGTTCTAGATTTCCCCACGAGGGGAAACATCCTCTCTGCATCTACCTTGTCGAGCCCCCTCAGTATCTTATATGTTTCAATAAGATCACCTCTCATTCTTCTAAATTCCAATGAGTATAGGCCCAACTTGATCAACCTTTCCTCATAAGTCAACCCCCTCATCTCTGGAATTAACCTAGTGAATCGTCTCTGAACTGCCTCCAATGCAAGTATATCCTTCCTGATATAAGGAGACCAAAACTGTACGCAGTACTCAAGGTATGGTCTCAGCAATACCCTGTACAGTTGTAGCAGGACTTCCCTGGTTTTATACTCCAACCCCCTTGCAATAAAGGCCAACATTCTATTTGCCTTTTTGATTACTTGCTGTACCTGCATGCTAACTTTTTGTGTTTCATGCACAAGGACCCTCAGGTCCCTCTGAACTGTAGCATTTTGTAATCTCTCTCCATTTAAATAATAATTTGCTTTTTTATTTTTCCTGCCAAAGTGTATAACCTCGCACTTTCCCACATTATACTCCATCTGCCAAATGTTTGCCCACTCACCTAGCCTGTCTATATCCCTTTGCAGGTTCTTTGAGTCCTCTGCACAACTTGCTTTCCCACCCATCTTTGTATCATCCGCAAACTTGGCTACATTACACTCGGTCCCTTCATCCAAATCATTAATGTAGATTGTAAATAGTTGAGGCCCCAGCACCGATCCCTGTGGCACCCCACTAGTTACATAAGAACATAAGAAATAGGAGCAGGAGTAGGCCAATTGGCCCCTCGAGCCTGCTCCGCCATTCAATAAGATCATGGCTGATCTGATCCTAACCGCCAATCTACTATCACAGAACCATCTCCTGAACCTAACAGAATTGGATACACGAAATAGGAGCAGGATCAGGCTACACGGCCCCTGGGCCCGCTACGCTACCCACAGGGCCATGACCGATCCGAACCTAGACTCATGTCCAAATTCCTGCCCACTCCCCGTAACCCATAATTCCCTTTACTTCTAGGAAACTGTCTATTTCTGTTTTAAATTTATGTAATGATGTAGCTTCTACAGCTTTTTGGGGCAGCATATTCCATGGACCTACCACCCTCTGAGTGAAGTAGTTCCTTCTCATCTCAGTTTTGAAAGAGCAGCCCCTTATTCTAAGACTATGCCCCCTAGTTCTAGTTTCACCCATCATCGGGAACATCCTCCCCGCATCCACCCGATCCAACCCCTTCACAATCTTATATGTTTCAATAAGATTGCCTCTCATTCTTCTGAACTCCAATGAGTAGAGTCCCAATCTACCCAACCTCTCCTCATATGTCCATCCCCTCATCCCCGGGATTAACCGAGTGAACCTTCTTTGTACTGACTCGAGAGCAAGTATGTCTTTTCTTAAGTATGGACACCTAAACTGTATGCAGTATTCCAGGTGCGGTCTCACCAATACCTTGTACAACTGAAGCAATACCTCCCTATTTTTATATTCTATCCCCCTAGCAATGAAAGCCAACATTCCATTGGCCTTCTTAATCACTTGCTGCACCTGCATACTAACCTTTTGAGTTTCGTGCACCAGGACCCCCAGATCCCTTTGTACTTCAGTACTTTCCAGTTTCTTGCCATTAAGATAATAACTTGCTCTACTATTTTTCCTGCCAAAGTGCATAACCTCACACTTTCCAGTATTGTATTCCATCTGCCAAATCTCTGCCCACTTACTTAGCCTGTCTATGTCCCCTTGCAGATTTTTTATGTCCTCCTCACTCACTACTTTCCCTCCCATCTTAGTATCATCTGCAAACTTTGATATGTTACACTCGGTCCCCTCCTCCAAATCGTTAATATAGATTGTAAAGAGTTGGGGACCCAGCACTGACCCCTGCGGAGCACCACTAGTTACTGATTGCCAGTCTGAGAATGAACCATTTATCCCAACTCTCTGCCTTCTGTTAGATAGCCAATCCTCTATCCATGCCAGAATATTACCCCCAATCCCGTGATTTTTTATCTTAAGCAATAATCTTTTGTGTGGCACCTTGTCAAATGCCTTTTGGAAGTCTAAATACACCACATCCACTGGTTCCCCTTTATCCACCCTGTATGTTACTTCCTCAAAGAACTCCAGCAAATTTGTCAAACATGACTTCCCCTTCATAAAACCATGCTGACTTTGTCCTATTAAATTATGATTATCCAAATGTCCCGTTACTGTCTCCTTAATAATGGACTCCAACATTTTACCTACCTTTTGCCAACCGGAAAATGACCCATTTATCCCGACCCTCACCTTCTCCCTGTATATATCAACCCCACCTTCTCTCCGTATCCCTCAAACCCACCTACCCACCTTCTCCCCGTATCCCTCCCCCCCCACCTACACACCTTCTCCCCGTATCCCTCCCCCCCACCTACCCACCTTCTCCCCGTATCCCTCCCCCCCACCTTCTCCCCGTATCCCTCCCCCCCCACCTACCCACCTTCTCCCCGTATCCCTCCCCCCCCACCTACCCACCTTCTCCCCGTATCCCTCCCCCCCACCTACCAACCTTCTCCCCGTATCCCTCTCCCCCACCTACCCACCTTCTCCCCGTATCCCTCCCCCCCACCTTCTCCCCGTATCCTTCCCTACCCACCTTCTCCCCGTATCCCTCCCCCCCCACCTACCCACCTTCTCCCCGTATCCCTCCCCCCCCACCTTCTCCCCATATCCCTCCCCCCCACCTACCCACCTTCTCCCCGTATCCCTCCCCCCCCACCTTCTCCCCATATCCCTCAACCCCACCTACCCACCTTCTCCCCGTATCCCTCAACCCCACCTACCCACCTTCTCCCCGTATCCCTCAACCCCACCTACACACCTTCTCCCCGTATCCCTCCCCCCACCGACTCCCATATTTCTTCCGGTGGGGGCACAATCTTAAAATTAGAGCCAGGCCATTTAGGAGTGAAATCAGGAAGCACTTTATCACACAAAGGGTAGTGGAAATCTGGTACTCACTTACTCCCCAAAACGCTGTCGATGCTGGTGTTCAATTGAAATTTTCAAGAGATGGATAGATTTTTGCTGGGTAAGGGTATCGAGGGATATAGAGCTAAGGCGGGTAAATCTAGTTGAGGTGCAGGTCAGCCATGATTTAATTGAATAGTGGAATAGGCTCGAGGGGCTGAATGGCCTCCTGTTCCTATGTCCCTGTCTCTGTGTCTGCTGGCTGTGTGTGGGTCCCTCAGGGACCTTCCAAGAACCCATGGCAGTAACCTGGCCAGAGTTTGACACCAGACGGGCTGTATTGTGGGGCCTGGGATGGTAAGTGGCTGTGGTAGAAGTTGTTGTAATGCTCCAGCTGATGCTTGTTTCCTTTCAGTGTGGAGCTGAGTGAGTGGGTCAATGCCCAGGAGCGGAACCTCAATGCCTCGGCCCTGGAGGAGCATTCCCTGCTGATAGACCTACCGGAAAGTGCCACTCCCAGCAAGGTCAGAGCCTCTGCACAGGATGTACATCGGCATCAGTATATTCACATCAATAGCGCTCACACTCCTCCCCTGGTATAACCCACCCTTCCCCATCACTCCCCAGTATAACACACCCCACCCCTTTAGTATAAGTCCCTTAGTTACAACTGTCTCTGTTACACCTGCCGACTGGCTCACTGTGGCCAGTGCAGTGCCGCCCCCTGGTGGCTCACTGTGGCCAGTGCAGTGCCACCCCCTGCTGACCCACTGTGGCCAGTGCTGTGCGCCCCCGCTGCCTCACTGTGGCCAGTGCTGTGCGCCCCCGCTGCCTCACTGTGGCCAGTGCGGTGTGCCCCCCGCTGGCTCACTGTAGCCAGTGCGGTGCGCCCCCCGCTGGCTCACTGTGGCCAGAGCGGTGCGCCCCCCGCTGGCTCACTGTGGCCAGTGCGGTGCACCCCCCGCTGGCTCACTGTGGCCAGAGCGGTGTGCCCCCCGCTGGCTCACTGTGGCCAGTGTGGTGCGACCCCTGCTGGCTCACTGTAGCCAGTGTGGTGCGGCCCCTGGTGGCTCACTGTGGCCAGTGCGGTGCCTCCCCTGCTGGCTTGCTGTGGGCAGTGCAGTGCGCCCCCTGCTGCCTCACTGTGGCCTGTGCGGTGTGTCTCCCCCCCACTGCTGGCTCACTGTGGCCAGTGCGGTGCCCCCCCCTGCTGGCTCACTGTGGGCAGTGCGGTGCCCCCCCAATGCTGGCTCACTTTGGCCTGTGCAGTGCGCCCCCTGCCCCCCTGCTGGCTCGCTGTGGCCAATGCGATGCCCCCCCTGCTGGCTCGCTGTGGGCAGTGCAGTGCGCCCCCTGCTGGCTCACTGTGGCCAGTGCGGTGCAGCCCCCGCTAGCCCACTGTGGCCAGTGCGGTGCGCCCCCGGCTGGCTCTCTGTGGCAAGTGCGGTGCCCGCAATGCTGGCTCACTGTGGCCAGTGCAGTGTGATGCGCCGCCTGCTGGCTCACTGTGGGCAGTGCGGTGCGCCCCCTGCTGGCTCGCTGTGGCCAGTGCGGTGCACCCCCTGCTGGCTCACTGTGGGCAGTGCGGTGCGCCCCCTGCTGGCTCGCTGTGGCCAGTGTGGTGCGCCCCCTGCTGGTTCACTGTGGCCAGTGCGGTGCGCCCCCTGCTGGCTCACTGTGGCCAGTGTGGTGCACCCCCTGCTGGCTCGCTGTGGCCAGTGCGGCGTGCCTCCTGCTGGCTCACTGTGGCCAGTGCAGTGCACCCCCTCCCGGTGGCCCACTGTGGCCAGTGTGATGCGCCCCCTGCTGGCTCACTGTGGGCAGTGCGGTGCGCCCCCTGCTGGCTCACTGTGGCCAGTACGGCGTGCCCCCTGCTGGCTCGCTGTGGCCAGTGCGGCGCGCCCCCTGCTGGCTCACTGTGGCCAGTGCAGTGTGGTGCGCCTCCTGCTGGCTCACTGTGGCCAGTGCGGTGCGCCCCCTGCTGGCTCACTGTGGCCAGTGCGGCACGCCCCCTGCTGGCTCACTGTGGCCAGTGTGGTGCGCCTCCTGCTGGCTCACTGTGGCCAGTGCGGTGCGCCCCCTGCTGGCTCACTGGCCAGTGCGGTGCGCCCCCTGCTGGCTCACTGTGGGCAGTGCGGCGCGCCCCCTGCTGGCTCACTGTGGCCAGTGCGGCGCGCCCCCTGCTGGCTTGCTGTGGCCAGTGCGGCGCGCCCCCTGCTGGCTCACTGTGGCCAGTGCGGCGCGCCTCCTGCTGGCTCACTGTGGCCAGTGCGGTGCGCCCCCTGCTGGCTCACTGTGACCAGTGCGGTGCGCCTCCTGCTGGCCTCACTGTCTGTGTCTTGTGTCGATTCCGGTTCTAATCCGTTGTGTTTATTTTTGCTTTCAGACTCGGAGGGGCTCCGGCGTGAGGTCATTTTGTTCGCTGTTCCACGCCCGATCTCGGACCAAGTTGCTATTTGCCGTGTATTTCATTGCGCTGCACATCCTGTTTCTCCTGTGCTTCACAGGAAACCTCTAAACTCCAGGAAACTTGGTGCTGAGGACCGGTTGGGACTTGCAGACAGCGAGCTGACTGAATCCAGGAGCAGCGCTTCACCCTGGGAGCACCAGCTTTATCTGTACCTGGAGCTGAGGATTTCTTTCGCCTTCAAAGAGATTTTCCT
The DNA here is from genome assembly GCA_030390025.1 of Squalus acanthias. NCBI lineage: Eukaryota > Metazoa > Chordata > Chondrichthyes > Squaliformes > Squalidae > Squalus > Squalus acanthias. The sequence goes on from JASTWF010000055.1 coordinate 736,068, forward strand.
CTGTAAAGGTTTAACCCTGTTTGTAAAAGTGTTGGTTTTGCCTGGGGTTTTGTTTTTACAGATTTTGATTGATGGGTGACGGTGTTGATTTTTACAGTACTGGAGGGGATCTGATCTTGGGGCTCGTCCTAGGTGGTAATGGGCAGGGTTAGATCTCATCGGCTCATCACAGGGCACAGACCGTGAGAGGACATCAGAAGTTGGACCTACAGGAGGCTGTGGCTGGTTTAAGTCACCTCCTGCTGTCCCCTCTGATCTCCTCCTCTACATATCAGCCGTAGGGATGAGTGAGGATTGACACGTTTACCCTCTCTCCTTTCCCAAGGGAGGAATACTCCCTCCGACGAAGCACAGTAGCCTTTTTCCACTTCTACATGCATTCCTACACTATTGTTAGTTATTGCTATAATTAGATGAGCTGAAAGTGATCTGCAGTACTGGCTATGCTCCAGCAGATGGTGGTGTTGCACTGCAAATAACACTACAGATGGCTTCAGGGCGATGTGACAACCCACTTAAAGGGGAAGGGACCCTCACTTAAAGGGGAAGCGACACCCACTTAAAGGGGATGGGACGGGTCCCAGCCATGCCATAAAATATAATGTAACACATAAAACGCTTCACAGTAATTCAGATCTTATTCTCCAGGAAAGGAGAGGATGAAGCTGGTGGGGGGACAATAAACTGAACTGCGATCCTTTCCAGCGGGCAGCAGCTTGTAGTACAGGCAGAGAGTGGATTCGCAACTCACAATTAAACACATCGTTAGATTTAGGGAAACGCTGGCAATACACAGCAGGTCAGGACACAACAGAGAGGAGACGGGTTGTGGTGTCAGGTGGAACGCTTCACTCCGGTTGTGGGTTGTCTCGGTTGGTGTGCACTGGACACACTATCCAAATATTTTTACCAGTTTCAGCCATTTCCCATTGCCTTGTGGTGCAGTCCCAGGGCTCCTGCCTGTCAGCTGATTAACAAGTGCCTTTCTACTACACATTTACACTTGCTTCATTTCAACTCCTTGTGATTTCTCAGCTCATCTTTGGGCTCTTCCTTCTCCCTGAAAAAGGCAACTTCCCACCCCCTGCCTGGGAGAATTGGGGGGTGGAGATTGTGGGCAGGGATTACAGTATCGGGGGAGGGGGGGATTGTAGTATTAGGGGCAGGGGTAGCGGGGGAGGGGCAGTGGGTGGTCTGTAGTATCGGAGGGGGAGGGGCGGTGGGTGGTCTGTAGTGTCGGAGGGTGGGGGAGGGGCAGTGGGTGGTCTGTAGTGTCGGAGGGTGGTGGGGGAGGGGCGGTGGGTGGTCTGTAGTGTCGGAGGGTGGTGGGGGAGGGGCGGTGGGTGGTCTGTAGTATTGGGGGGGGTGGGGAGGGGCGGTGGGTGGTCTGTAGTATCGGAGGGGGGGAGGGGCGGTGGGTGGTCTGTAGTATCGGAGGGGGAGGGGCGGTGGGTGGTCTGTAGTATCGGTGGGGGAGGGGCGGTGGGTGGTCTGTAGTATTGGGATGGGTGGGGGAGGGGCGGTGGGTGGTCTGTAGTATTGGGATGGGTGGGGGAGGGGCGGGGAGTGGTCTGTAGTATTAGGCGGAGGGTGGTGGCGGGGGGAATGGATTGATCACTTACTCTTCCTGTGGGTGAAGTGCCAGGTTATCGCTTTGCTTGCGAGTAGGGTGCCTGCTCCCAGCTGTCGCTGTTCCTGGGGGGAGAGTGACGGCACGATGTGGCAGCAAGGGCGTGAGGACAAGGTGTGACGATAAAGGCCCGGTTCTTTGCTCTTCCTGTGAGGGGGGAACACTGTCCTCGCTGTGCTGAGGTGGTGCCGGTGAATGGATTGTCCATCGCTTCGCTGCTGCAGAGAGGAGATGGGGTGGATTTTAAATATGAGGGGCTGAGCACCCCTTGGGTAAATGTACTCCTGGTGTGGCACTGAGACAACACATCGGGAATGTTGGGATTGACATCCGATCCTCACGGTCAGCACAACTCACCTGGGGCAACTGTCAGGGACACGACACGACCGGCCACACAGCTCAAACTAGAGAGGGGGATCCAAGCCCCAGCGAGCGAACCTGATCCTGATCCTGAGAGTTCTCCTGATCCCGGGTGCTGCGAAGATATGCCAGTTATTGGTCATGCTGGCACTGTAGCAATGTTATGGAATGAGGGGCATATTATGGGCTGTCCTGTCCCTGTATTAAACAAATAAATGTCGGGGGAGGGGAGGGTTGTTGTATTTTTAATGAGAAACTTTATAACAGTTTGTGAAATCACAAGGAGTTTAAAACTTAATTTTTTATAAATAAAGTATATGTAAATAAATATTCCATGACTTTCTAAAGGAGATTTGTACTTCTCGCGTACAGTGAATGAGAGACCAAAGCTCACCACAAGCGATCCCATTTAATTTAAATTGTCTATTTATGTTATGCAAATTAGACAAGTAACTTGTTCCTTTCCCAGGCACGGTGGGTAAAATGGCTGCCGGTGGCTCCGAGCGCGGTGGGTAAAATGGCTGCCGGTGGCTCCGAGCGCGGTGGGTAAAATGGCTGCCGGTGACTCCGAGCGCGGTGGGTAGATAGCAGCAGCTCTGGCATGGTGGGTAAAATGGCTGCCGGCGGTCGAACGCCGTTTGCCGCCCCTTTTCCCCATGCCTGCGGACGAAGCGAGTTGTCATGGGTGTTGGGGGAGGGGTCAAGCGATCGGCAGCACTGGTGGGAACCAGCGGAGAGTGGGGGGGAGCCGGAGGAACACCAATGACCAAAACTTTCATGTATGGCTTGAAATAAAATATTTTTGAAAACAAACTGATGACGTGTCTTAGTCTTCGCACTCACTGCTCGCTTGCCAATGGTCTGCTCCAACCCAAACTCTCCCACTTTCCTTAATACTCTTACTTAACCTAAGATTCTTTTTTGATCATGACAGTTGTGTTGGCTCCCCCATCCAGAATGGGCTCACCCAACCCCCTGTCCCCCCCCCACCCAGAAGTGGATCACCCCCACCCCCTCCCCCAGAATGGGCTCACACAGCCCCCCACCCTCCACCACCCAGAAGGGGCTTGCCCCCCTACCCCAAAACTCCGGCCCTGCTCTTGTGATAATGGGACCACATTCACATTACATAGAATGTACAGCACAGAAACAGGCCATTCGGCCCAACAGGTCAGTGTTTATGCTCCACACAAGCCTCCTCCCGCTCTACTTCATTTCACCCTGTCAACATATCCTATTCCTTTCTCCCTCACGTGTTTAATTAACTTCCCCTTAAATGCATCTATGCTACTCATCTCAACAACTCCTTGTGGTAGCAAGTTCCACATTCTCACCACTCCCCTTCTTCCTCTGGGACACTCTTGCATACAGCATTCATTAGCCAGCACTAACATACTTTGGGTTGGTGCTTTGGTCTCCGCTCATCCTAACCCCCTCCCCTCACGCTGCTCCTCCTTCCCCCTCATGCTCACCCTGGGAGATGCATCCACTGAGCGGGGCCGCTGCTGTTTGTCGCTCTCACTGGGCTCTGCGAAGATTGTGACACGCAGCAACCCTGGTGTGTGACTGGCCGCAGCCTCAGTCTACATGTCTGGGCACCACGGCAAAGGGAGTGTCTTACTGGAAGTATGCAGCCTGTCACTGCTTGTCTGGGAGGATATTTGCTCTGTGTCTTTGTTTAATGGGGGCAGGGCTGCTGGTTTGTGATGACTGGATTCCAGGATTTTTCCTGGTGTTTTGGGATCACCTTCCGTCTTTCCATGAAAATCCTAAACAACAACTTGCATTTATATAGCGCCTTTAATGTAGTAAAATGTCCCAAGGCGCTTCACAGGAGCGTTACCAAAATTTGATACCGAGCCACATGAGATATTAGATCAGGTGCCAGAAGCTTGGCCAAAGAGGTAGGTTTCAAAGAGCATCTTAAAGGAGAGAGAGGCGGAGAGGTTTAGGGAGGGAATTCCAGAGCTTTGGGCCCCGGCAGCTGAAGACACGGCCGCCAATGGTGGAGCGATTCAAATCGGGGATACGCAAGAGGCCAGAATTAGAGGAGCGCAGAGATCTCGGAGGGTTGTAGAGGAGGTTACAGAGATTGGGAGCAACGAGGCCATGGAGGAATTTGAAAACAAGGATGAGAACATGGGTGAACGGGACTTGGTGCAAATTAGGATATGGGCAGCAGGGTTTGGGGTGAGCTGAAGTTTATGGAGGGTGTATGATGGGAGGCCGGCCAGCATTGGCGATCCTGTCGGCCCTCATAGTGGAGCAGTGAGCTCCTGCCCAGGGAGCATTAACCTCGGGGGTTGGGGTGGGGGGGGGGAGACGAGGGTGTGATTGCTGGCCGTGTTGGGGGAAGGCTAACTTTCATCGTTCAAGATGCCAGGCCGATGATGAGTGCACCCCACCTCGCCCCCACACACACATTCTGTGGGCTCCTACTGACAGGTGGGCTGGAGACACCAGATAATGAGGTCAGCTCTCCTACATCATTTCCTGCCATGTCACTCGTGGCATCAGGAGCCAGCAGTCAGTAAAGGGCTGCCTGTTGGGTGCTGGGTAATTTTCAGGCAGTGGGAGGGGTGGGGCAGTTCAGGGGTTCAGTGTGGGGGTGGGGCAGTTCAGGGGTTCAGTGTGGGGGTGGGGCAGCTCAGTGGGGTTCAGTGTGGGGGTGGGGCAGCTCAGTGTGGGGGTGGGGCAGTTCAGGGGTTCAGTGTGGGGGTGGGGCAGCTCAGTGGGGTTCAGTGTGGGGGTGGGGCAGCTCTGGGGTTCAGTGTGGGGGTGGGGCAGCTCTGAGGTTCAGTGTGGGGGTGGGGCAGCTCAGTGTGGGGGTGGGGCAGTTCAGTGGGGTTCAGTGTGGGGGTGGGGCAGCTCAGTGGGGTTCAGTGTGGGGGTGGGGCAGCTCAGTGGGGTTCAGTGTGGGGGTGGGGGTCAGACAGTGGAAGTCGGGGTGCCGCTGTCATTATCTGATATAGGCCCTGCCATTAGCCCCAGTTCCCAATGGGCGCTGGGCACCTGGAGCCCACACACATGATCGGGTTTGGTGCCCGGTGAGGATACAGAGTCCAGCCCCCTTTGCACTTGCTGTGCCCGAGGCCTCCCTGCCAAATACCATCAGAAGTGGGTGCTGAGTGGGCTACAGCCATCCCATGACCCACCCCTACCTGTGCCAGGGCTGGGATCTGATTGGGGGCTGGGTCTGGATCCTGGTCCAGGTTCTGATCCGGGTGTGGGATCCTGTCCCTGGTTCAGGTTCTGATCCTGTCCCTGGTCCAGGTTCTGATCCTGTCCCTGGTCCAGGTTCTGATCCGGGTGTGGGATCCTGTCCCTGGTCCAGGTTCTGATCCGGGTGTGGGATCCTGTCCCTGGTTCAGGTTCTGATCCTGTCCCTGGTCCAGGTTCTGATCCTGTCCCTGGTCCAGGTTCTGATCCGGGTCTGGGATCCTGTCCCTGGTCCAGGTTCTGATCCTGTCCCTGGTGCAGGTTCTGATCCGGGTTGGAACAGTTCCAAGCTACAATCAAAGTTTGTACCCAGAGCGCGCCTGCCGTGCACGCGCTCCCTTAAACTTGTGTTGTTGAGTTTTGCCGCTTGCAGGAGGCGCGCGCCCCCTTCCTGGTTTCGATCAAAGCTCGTCCCCGCGGTACCCAGCCCAAGCCTCTTGAGAAGAACAGGTACCGAGCCGTCCCGGGACCCACAGCCAGCCCCGGACCGCCCTGCCGCCGGTAAGAAAGTTTCCCAAACTTCTCCCAACTTTATACTAACTTTCTAAACTCTGTCAGGAGGGACTGAGCCCTGCCCCAGAGTTAATGATTCACATCAGAGGGACATCAGTCACTGTTGGGCAATCTTTACCCAGTATTGAGTTAAACCTCCCTTAGTCAGTGCGTCAGGGTCTGACCGGACACTCCACCCCACCCCACATCTGAATCCCCATCTCTCCCCGAAGGGGATAGAGAACCTTTCCTGAGACTTGTGATCGTCTCAATAATATTTATATCGAATAACAGATATCCGGGAGTGAGTCACAGGTTGGAATCTAATCGAGGGCTTCGGGTGGTTTATATGTAGAATAACAGGTACCCGGGCAAATGCAAAATACCGTGCATGCTGAAAATCTGAAATAAAAAGAGAAAATGCTGGAAACACTCAGCAGGTCAGGCAGCATCTGTGGAGAGAGAAACAGAGCTAATGTTTCAGGTCGCTGACCTTTTGTCAGAACTGGAAAAAGTTAGAGATGTAACAGTTTATAAGCGAGTACAGAGGCAGGAAAAGCTGGGGGGAGTAAAGAATAAAAGGGACGCTCTGTGAAAGGGTGGAAGGCAGGAGTGATTAAATGACAAAAGGGATGATGGTGCAAGGCAAAAGTGGTGGTAATGGGACAAGTAAAGAAACAATAAATAGGTCTGGAGGAGAACTATTACCAGCACCGGCAGTGGTTATAGTCTGAAGTTATTGAAATCAGCATCGAGTCTGGAAGGATGTAAAGTGCCGAATGGAAAGATGAGGTGCTGTTCCTCGAGCTTCCATTGAGCTTCATTTTGAATAGTGTCGGAGGCCAAGGACAGAGAGATCAGAGTGGGAGTGGAGCGGAGAATTAAAACGACAGGCGACCAGAAGCTCAGGGTCACGCTTGCAGACTGAACGGAGGTTTTCAGAAAAGCGGTCACCCAATCTACGTTTGGTCTCCCCAATGTAGAGGAGACCGCATCGTGAGCAGCGAATACAGTATACTAAATTGCAAGAAGTACAAGTAAATCGCTGTTTCACCTGGAAGGAGCGTTTGGGGCCCTGGACAGTGGGAAGGGAGGAGGTGAAAGGGCAGGTGTTGCATCTCCTGCGTATGCATGGGAAGGTGCCGGGCGAAGGGGAGGTGGTGTTGGGAGTGATTGAAGAGTGAACCAGGGTGTCGCGGAGGGAGCGTTCCCTTCGGAATGCTGAAAGGGGAGGGGAAGATGTGTTTGGTGGTGGAATCACACTGGAGGTGGCGGAAATGGCAGAGGATGATCCGTTGAATGTGGAGGCCGGGGAGCTGGAAGGTGAGGACAAGGGGGACCCTATCATGGTTCTGGGAGGGAGCGGAAGGGGTGAGGGCAGAAGTGCGGGAAATGGGATGGACACAGTCGAAGGCCCTGTCAACCAGGGTAGAGGGGAATCCTCAGTTGAGGAAAAAGGAAGACATATCAGAAGCGCTGTGGGGGAGGTGGCATCATCAGAACAGATACGACGGAGTTGGAGAAACTGGGAGAATGGAATAAAGTCCTTACTGGAAACGAGGTGGAAGGAAGTGTAATCAAGATAGCTGTGGGAATCAGTGGGCTTATAGTGAATATCGGTTGACAGCCTATTTCCAGAAATGAAGATAGAAAAATCGAGGAAGGGAAGAGTCGGATATGGACCATGTGAAGGTGAGGGAAGGGTGGAAATTAGAAGCAAAGTTGATGAAATCTTCCAGTTCGGGGGGAGAGCAGGAAGCGGCACCGATACAGTCATCAATGTACCGGAAAAAGAGGTGAGGGAGGGGACCTGAGTCGGACTGGAACAAGGAATATTCCACATAACCCACGAAAAGGCAGGCATAGCCAGAACCATACGGGTTCCCATAACGACATCTTTTATTTGGAGGAAGTGACTGGAGTCAATGGAGAAGTTGTTCAATGTAAAAACAAGTTCAGCCAGGCGGAGGAGGGTGGTGGTGGATGGGGACTGGTTGGGCCTCTGTTCAAGGAAGAAGCGGAGCGCCCTCAGGCTGTCCTGGTGGGGGATGGAGGTGAAGAGGGATTGGACGTCCATGGTGAAAACAGATACCCGGGAGTGAGTTACAGGCTGGAATATAATCAAGGGGTTTGAGTAGTTTATATATAGAATAATAGATACCCAGAAGTGAGTCACAGGTTGGAATCTATTTGAAGGGTTCGGGGGGGTTTATATATAAAATAACAGATCCTGGGAGTGTGTTACAGGCTGGAATCTAATCGAGGGGTTCGGGGGTTTTATATATAGAATAACGGACACCCAGGAGTGAGTTACAGGCTGGAATCTAATCGAGGGGTTCGGGGGGTTTATATATAGAACAGATACCCGGGAGTGAGTTACAGGCTGGAATCTAATCGAGGGGTTCGGGGTTTTATATATAGAATAACGGACACCCAGGAGTGAGTTACAGGCTGGAATCTAATCGAGGGGTTCGGGGGGTTTATATATAGAACAGATACCCGGGAGTGAGTTACAGGTTGGAATCTAATCGAGGGGTTCGGGGGGTTTATATATAGAATAACGGACACCCAGGAGTGAGTTACAGGCTGGAATCTATTTGAAGGGTTCGGGGGGTTTATATATAGAATAACGGACACCCAGGAGTGAGTTACAGGCTGGAATCTATTTGAGGGGTTCGGGGGTTTTATATATAGAACAGATACCCAGGAGTGAGTTACAGGCTGGAATCTATTTGAGGGGTTCGGGGGGTTTATATATAGAATAACGGACACCCAGGAGTGAGTTACAGGCTGGAATCTAATCGAGGGGTTCGGGGGGTTTATATATAGAATAACGGACACCCAGGAGTGAGTTACAGGCTGGAATCTATTTGAGGGGTTCGGGGGGTTTATATATAGAACAGATACCCGGGAGTGAGTTACAGGCTGGAATCTAATCGAGGGGTTCGGGTGGGTTTATATATAGAACAGATACCCGGGAGTGAGTTGGAGTTTTGGACACTACATTATAGGAAGGATATAAAACAATGGAAAAGGTGCAGTGTAGATTCTCTGGGATGTTACCAGGATGAGGGATTACTGCTATGAAGAGAGACTTGAGAGGTTGGGCCTTTAACTATTGCTGAGAAAATGAAGGGGTGTCTGTCTCTGACCTGGTCTTTTAGGGTGTCTGCCTGATTGTTTTTGACCTGGACATGTTGGTTTTGTGGCTTGTTCTTTCATTTAAAATCTTGACAGAAACATCTGTTTTTCTGACACTAACTTCAGAGAAGAGACTGCGTTCGTGAATAACAAGGTCCCAGGTTAGCAGAGTGTCCATCGTCCCTCATCCCGCTCGCAATCTGAAACAGGGGCTAACCAACCATCTGACCAGGTGAGGCAAGACTTGACTGATACCCGGTCACACTGAGAGAAGGTTAATTGACCATCTTACAACACGAAACAGGCCCCTTTAGCACTTGGTTGACTCTTAACTGCCCTCAGAAATAGCTTAGAAAACCACCCAGATGCACCAAACCGCTAGCTCCCTCCCTACCAGCACTGTGGGAGCACCTTCACCACAAGGACTGCAACGGTTCAAGAAGACGGCCCACCACCACCTTCTCCAGGGCAACTAGGGATGGGCAATAAATGCCGGCCTTGCCAGCGATGCCCACATCTGGGAAGAATGATGAATGATTAAATAACTAAATTCATTTGTGACTGGACTTTTCCTCCTCCTGTGATAATCAGCTCCCATTTTGTGTAACGCGCAGAGTAAAAGGCCCCATTGATCCTGTCAGTTTAAGAAGCCATTGTTAAACTCGAATAAAAATGCACAATGAGTGAAATAAACAAGCTAATTAATAAAACAGACGGGAGTGTTTCTCACTGAAGCAATGAGACATGGAACAGGAAAGACCGCCTCTGTTTACATCCACTCAGCATAGCTGGGGGTGGGGGGGGGTTAAATTATCTTAATTCTTAGTCCCTGCTGTTGAGTAATATTTCGTTTGAACAGTGGTTCACTTTCTGTTGGAGGTGAAGCACAAGGCCGGAGGAGGGTTACAGCTTTTTTGGTAAGGTGAGAATTTCCCCTGAAAGGTCAAAGTTCAGCTTGGAGTTTAGCAATGAATCAGCCCCGGAAACTTCTGCAAATTATTCAGAGATTAAGCTGAAGAAAAGAAATCCAAGTGAGGCTGCAGCTGAGTGTGAAAGTAAATCTATCAAATAAACCGTGGCCTTTGTTTAAATCGAGAAGCGTAGACCCAGAACGCGAGCTGGGAAAGAGGAGGCCTGCAGTCGAGGTACGTCAGGAAGTGGTAGTTCGGTGAAACCGTGCTCAGTCTTGAGAAGCCTGTAGCTTGTACAAGGAAGGGAAGACGGAGGGAGTTCCACAGTATCCGTGCAGTAAGGTGCTGCGATGGGGGAGTCACAGGTTTCTGTGGGAGGGTGTGTGCAGGATGGGGCAAATGGCCTCCTTCATTTGAGGCCCTCGGGAAGAGTGAGTTGGAGATGGTGCGATGAATGAATCTTGGTTTCAATCGTGAGGATGTGGGGAGGCTGGAGCGGGGGATGGGTTTACAATGTGGGAGGAACAAAGGGGGAAGTGAGTGGCACTGACCATATTAGTATTGATAAACTAGAGAGAGGCAGGAAAGGTTGTGACAGACAGACAGAGGCTGGAGATGAGAAAGGAATCACCACCAGCAGAGTAAGGGCCACTCACTGTAACTGTACACAGTCACTGTTTATTCAGAGTAAGGGCCACTCACTGTGCAACTGTACACAGTCACTGTTTATTCAGGGTAAGGGTCACTCACTGTGTAACTGTACACAGTCACTGTTTATTCAGAGTAAGGGTCACTCACTGTGTAACTGTACAGAGTCACTGTTTATTCAGGGTAAGGGCCACTCACTGTAACTGTACACAGTCACTGTTTATTCAGAGTAAGGGCCACTCACTGTGTAACTGTACACAGTCACTGTTTATTCAGGGTAAGGGTCACTCACTGTGTAACTGTACAGAGTCAGTGTTTATTCAGGGTAAGGGTCACTCACTGTGTAACTGTACAGAGTCACTGTTTATTCAGGGTAAGGGCCACTCACTGTAACTGTACACAGTCACTGTTTATTCAGAGTAAGGGCCACTCACTGTAACTGTACAGAGTCACTGTTTATTCAGAGTAAGGGATACTCACTAACTGTACAGAGTCACTGTTTATTCTGGGTAAGGGTCACTCACTGTGTAACTGTACAGAGTCACTGTTTATTCAGGGTAAGGGTCACTCACTGTAACTGTACAGAGTCACTGTTTATTCAGAGTAAGGGATACTCACTGTAACTGTACAGAGTCACTGTTTATTCAGAGTAAGGGATACTCACTGTAACTGTACAGAGTCACTGTTTATTCAGAGTAAGGGATACTCACTGTAACTGTACAGAGTCACTGTTTATTCAGGGTAAGGGTCACTCACTGTGTAACTGTACAGAGTCACTGTTTATTCAGGGTAAGGATCACTCACTGTGTAACTGTACAGAGTCACTGTTTATTCAGGGTAAGGGTCACTCACTGTGTAACTGTACAGAGTCACTGTTTATTCAGGGTAAGGGTCACTCACTGTGTAACTGTACAGAGTCACTGTTTATTCAGGGTAAGGGTCACTCACTGTGTAACTGTACAGAGTCACTGTTTATTCAGGGTAAGGATCACTCACTGTGTAACTGTACAGAGTCACTGTTTATTCAGGGTAAGGGTCACTCACTGTGTAACTGTACAGAGTCACTGTTTATTCAGGGTAAGGGTCACTCACTGTGTAACTGTACAGAGTCACTGTTTATTCAGGGTAAGGGTCACTCACTGTGTAACTGTACAGAGTCACTGTTTATTCAGGGTAAGGGTCACTCACTGTGTAACTGTACACAATTGCTATTTGTTCAACAGAAGTCTGTGAGGGGAGGTGAGTTTATGTGGTGGTATATGATCCAGTCACTATCATATGGAGTAAGGGTTCTATCTCAGGATACATGGGTCATGCTGTCATTTATCTAGATTTTGGGCAGAAAAATTTACACACCAGATCATAAGGGACGTGAGGTCTGCTTATGGATGATGCTGGACCTGAGAAAATATCTAGTGTGAAGAACCCTAAAACTGTGACAGTAGCATTCAAAGCTAGATGGGATATTAAATGGCAGATCAGTTTTAACATTGATTATAAAAGGAAGGCAATGGACTTTGGAATATGATGCGAGTATGTGATGAAGGGCTATCTGATGGTAAAGGTGCAATTTGAGTGTACATTTTTGTAATTGGTGAACCCATGTCCTCCACTACCTAAAATGTGTTCATGAGCATTTGTACAAAACTTTCCCTCAGTGGATTAAATGGGTGGGTAGAGTCCACGATAGGAGAGAGTGTACATGGGCTGTGGAAGGAGATTAAATGGGTGGGTAGAGTCTATGATAGGGGAGCATGGACATGGGCTGTGGAAGGAGATTAAATGGGCGGGTAGAGTCTATGATAGGGGAGCATGGACATGGGCTGTGGAAGGAGATTAAATGGGTGGGTAGAGTCTATGATAGGGGAGCATGGACATGGGCTGTGGAAGGAGATTAAATGGGCGGGTAGAGTCTATGATAGGGGAGCATGGACATGGGCTGTGGAAGGAGATTAAATGGGTGGGTAGAGTCTATGATAGGGGAGCATGGACATGGGCTGTGGAAGGAGATTAAATGGGTGGGTAGAGTCCACGATAGGGGAGCGTGTACATGGGCTGTGGAAGGAGATTAAATGGGCGGGTAGAGTCCACGATAGGAGAGAGTGTACATGGGCTGTGGAAGGAGATTAAATGGGCGGGTAGAGTCCACGATAGGAGAGAGTGTACATGGGCTGTGGAAGGAAATTAAATGGGTGGGTAGAGTCTATGATAGGGGAGCGTGTACATGGGCTGTGGAAGGAGATTAAATGGGTGGGTAGAGTCTATGATAGGGGAGCATGTACATGGGCTGTGGAAGGAGATTAAATGGGTGGGTAGAGTCTATGATAGGGGAGCGTGTACATGGGCTGTGGAAGGAGATTAAATGGGCGGGTAGAGTCCACGAAAAGAGAGAGTGTACATGGGCTGTGGAAGGAGATTAAATGGGTGGGTAGAGTCTATGATAGGGGAGCGTGTACATGGGCTGTGGAAGGAGATTAAGTGGGTGGGTAGAGTCTATGATAGGGGAGTGTGTACATGGGCTGTGGAAGGAGATTAAATGGGTGGGTAGAGTCTATGATAGGGGAGCATGTACATGGGCTGTGGAAGGAGATTAAATGGGCGGGTAGAGTCCACGATAGGAGAGAGTGTACATGGGCTGTGGAAGGAGATTAAATGGGCGGGTAGAGTCCACGATAGGAGAGAGTGTACATGGGCTGTGGAAGGAGATTAAATGGGCGGGTAGAGTCCACGATAGGAGAGAGTGTACATGGGCTGTGGAAGGAAATTAAATGGGTGGGTAGAGTCTATGATAGGGGAGCATGTACATGGGCTGTGGAAGGAGATTAAATGGGTGGGTAGAGTCTATGATAGGGGAGCATGGACATGGGCTGTGGAAGGAGATTAAATGGGTGGGTGGAGTCTATGATAGGGGAGCATGTACATGGGCTGTGGAAGGAGATTAAGTGGGTGGGTAGAGTCCACGAAAAGAGAGAGTGTACATGGGCTGTGGAAGGAGATTAAATGGGTGGGTAGAGTCTATGATAGGGGAGCGTGTACATGGGCTGTGGAAGGAGATTAAGTGGGTGGGTAGAGTCTATGATAGGGGAGTGTGTACATGGGCTGTGGAAGGAGATTAAATGGGTGGGTAGAGTCTATGATAGGGGAGCATGTACATGGGCTGTGGAAGGAGATTAAGTGGGTGGGTAGAGTCTATGATAGGGGAGTGTGTACATGGGCTGTGGAAGGAGATTAAGTGGGTGGGTAGAGTCCACGAAAAGAGAGAGTGTACATGGGCTGTGGAAGGAGATTAAATGGGTGGGTAGAGTCTATGATAGGGGAGCGTGTACATGGGCTGTGGAAGGAGATTAAGTGGGTGGGTAGAGTCTATGATAGGGGAGTGTGTACATGGGCTGTGGAAGGAGATTAAATGGGTGGGTAGAGTCTATGATAGGGGAGCATGTACATGGGCTGTGGAAGGAGATTAAGTGGGTGGGTAGAGTCTATGATAGGGGAGTGTGTACATGGGCTGTGGAAGGAGATTAAATGGGTGGGTGGAGTCTATGATAGGGGAGCATGTACATGGGCTGTGGAAGGAGATTAAATGGGTGGGTAGAGTCTATGATAGGGGAGCGTGTACATGGGCTGTGGAAGGAGATTAAATGGGCGGGTAGAGTCCACGATAGGAGAGAGTGTACATGGGCTGTGGAAGGAAATTAAATGGGTGGGTAGAGTCTATGATAGGGGAGCGTGTACATGGGCTGTGGAAGGAGATTAAATGGGTGGGTAGAGTCTATGATAGGGGAGCATGTACATGGGCTGTGGAAGGAGATTAAATGGGTGGGTAGAGTCTATGATAGGGGAGCGTGTACATGGGCTGTGGAAGGAGATTAAATGGATGGGTGGAGTCTATGATAGGGGAGCATGTACATGGGCCGTGGGAGAAACCAAATGAGGTCAAGGATAAAGACTGCGGGGAGGACAGCCACAATGCAGAACCAGGCACCGTGGCTCAGAAGGCTGTCCAAGGGGGAGAAGAGCAGAATAGAAATGTGGTAGTGATAGAGGCCTCTTTACTTAGGGGGATAGATAGTGTCCTCTGCAGCCAAGAACGAGAATCCCGAAGGGTGTGTTGCCAGGGTAAGGGATATCTCACGGCGGCTGAAGAGGAACTTGGAAAGGGGAGGGGGAAAATCCAGTTTTCCATGTTGGAACAAATGACATAGGTAGGAACAGGGAGGAGGTCCTGCTGAGGAAGTATCAGGAGTTAGGCTCTAAATTAAAAAGCAGGACCTCGAGGGTGATAATCTCTGGATTATTGCCCGAGCCACGTGCAAATTGGCATAGAAGCAGACAGATCAGGAGAATTAACACATGGCTAAAGGGCTGGTGTGGGAAAGAGGGGTTCCTTTTCATGGGACACTGGCACCAGTTATGGGACAAGAAGGAGCTGTACCGATGGGACGGGCTCCACCTGAACCGGGATGGGACCCGTGTCCTAGTGGAAAGGGTAAATAGGGAGGTGGCAAAGGCTTTAAACTAGTAAGATGGGGGGAGGGATCTATAAGAAACCTAACCAGCCTAATTATAAACAAAACAGGAAAAGAGAGCATAGGAAAGAATAAAGTAAGGGAGGCCATTCATGGCAAGGGAATAAATAGAGTTATAGAACAGGAGTCTAAAAAGATGGTTAAACATAAAGTGAGAGGAACTGCTATTAAAAATGAGTTAATCTGTCTGTACAGTAATGCACACAGTGTCCATAATAAAACAGGGGAGCTGGAGGCAATCATAAGTTGCGAGGAACCAGACATAGTAGGGATTACTGAGACATGGCTACAGAAAAATCAGGACTGGGAATTGAACATTGCAGGGCATAACATATTTAGAAAAGATAGAGAGGGAAAAGGGGAGGTGGAGTAGCTGTACTTATTCGGGATAACATAATGGTAGTAGAAAAAAGTGATGCAGCTATCAGCAAGACAAAAGTAGAATCCATGTGGATAGAGATAAAAGATAATAAAGGATCAATCACACTACTAGGGGTAGTCTACAGACCACCTAATAGTGGGAGGTGGAGGAAGAACTATACAGACAAATTAGGGAAATGAGTAAAAAACATAGAATAATAATCATGGGGAGATTCCAACTACCCCGATATTAATTGGACAGAAGAGGTAGGTAAAGGGGATAAGGGAATGGAGTTCCTCCAATGTGTACGGGACTCCTTTCTAACCCAGTATGTAAAAAGCCCAACAAGGGAGGATTCGCTATTGGATCTAGTAATGGGGAATGAACCAGAGCAGATAAGAGAAGTAAAAGTAGGGGAACATCTAGACAATAGTGACCATAATATAATACGCTTTAAGATGATAATTGAGAAGGACATAAGTATGACGAAAACCAGGGTAATAGATTGGAGAAAAGCTGATTTTGAGGGGCTGAGAATAGAACTTGGGAAAATAAAATGGGCAACAATATTGGCAAACATTGATGTAGAACAGCAATGGGAAACATTTAAAACGGTGTTCAACAGAGTGCAGGAAAAATATATTCTGCTAAAAGGGAAGAACAAACTAAACACTAATGAGACTCCATGGATGAATAAAGCCATAAGGGAACAATTGAGGGTAAGGAAAGAGGCATACATTAAGTACACAGACATCAGGGGAGTGTATGATAAGGGAGAATACGAAGAGATTAGAAAGAAAGAAGTCAAAAAAATAATTAGGAAGGCAAAGAGGAACTATGAAATTAAATTATCAAGGAACATAAAACAAAATAGTAAAATATTTTACAGGCACATCAATAAAAAAAGGAAGGTTGGGATGGGAATAGGGCCATTAAGGGATGGACAGGATAATACCACAGGTAACGATAGGGAGATGGCAGAAATATTAAATAATTATTTTGCTTCAGTATTTACCAAGGAGATAGAACAGGTGGACATGACATTGGATGATGAGATTAGTAATGAGATAAGTACATTTAAAATAAAAAAGGGGATATATTAAATAAACTGATCAAACTCAAAGAGGATAAAACCCCTGGTCCGGATGGATTGCATCCACTGCATTTTAAAAGAATCTAGGGAAGAGATAGCAGAGGCATTAATACACACATTTAATAATTTGTTAGAAAAAAGTGTAGTGCCAGAGGACTGGCAGATAGCTAACGTAATACCGATATTTAAGAAGGGGGATAGAACATGTCCAGGGAATTATAGACCAGTCAGCTTAACATCGGTGGTAGGAAAAATAATGGAATCCCTACTAAAGGAGAGAATAGAAAAACATCTAGAAACCAAAAACATAGTAATGAATAGTCAGCATGGATTTCAAAAGGGAAAGTCTTGCTTGACCAACCTTATTGAATTTTTTGAAGAGGTAACACAGGGAGTAGGCAATGGTAATGCAGTAGATGTAATTTATCTAGATTTTCAAAAGGCCTTCGATAAGGTAACCCATAATAGACTGATGAACAAGGTCAGAGAATGCGGAGTCATGGGACAAGTAGCAGAATGGATTGTTAGCTGGCTTCAGAATAGAAATGAGAAGTTGCACAACACCAGGTTATAGTCCAACAGTTTTATTTGAAATCACAAGCTTTCGGAGCTATCGATCACCCCTTCCTCAGGTGAAGTAAAGAGATACAGAATCGCCAAAGCATATATAGATAGAGAACAATGCATGTGTTACTTACAAAAGCAGACGACTACATTTAAATCACCCTGACTGTTTATCTGCCGAGGTGTGACAAAAGGCAATCAGGTCACATCAAAGACATAGCAAGATACAACTGAGACAATGAGGTGGAGCCACAGAGGGTCCAATGTGTCAAAAGCCGCAGTATGGGAAACGATAAACTTTAAAATTTTTACTTTTTTACTGGGAATCACATCTGTTAACAAGCCAACGACGACTCGAGTCTGGATCACGTCATGTATCGTGACATAAACCCAAGATCCCGATTGAGGCCATCCTCATGAGTGCGGAACTTGGCTATCAGTTTCTGCTCGATGATTTTGCGTTGTCGTGTGTTTCTAAGTCCACCTTGGAGAACGCTTACCCGCAGATCCGAGGCTGAATGTCCTTGACTGCTGAAGTGTTCCCCGACTGGGAGGGAACACTCCTGCCTGGTGATTGTTGCGCGGTGTCCGTTCATACGTTGTCTCAGTGTCTGCATGGTCTCGCCGATGTACCATGCCGCGGTGCATTCTTTCCTGCAATGTATGAGGTAGACAACGTTGGCCGAGTCACATGAGTATGTACCATGTACCTGGTGGGTAGTGTCCTCACGTGTGATGATGGTATCTGTGTTGATGATCTGGCATGTCTTGCAGAGGTTGCCGTGGCAGGGTTGTGTGGTGTCGTGGTCGCTGTTATCCTGAAAGCTGGGTAATTTGCTGCGAACGATGGTACTTCTGAGGTTAGGCGGCTGTTTGAAGGCAAGTAGTGGAGGCGTGGGGATGGCCTTAGCGAGGTGTTCGTCATCATCGATGACATGTTGAAGGCTGCGAAGAACATGGCGTAGTTTCTCCACTCCGGGGAAGTACTGGACGACGTAGGGTACCCTGTTGGTTGTGTCCCGTGTTTGCCTTCTGAGGAGGTCTATGCGATTTTTCGCTGTGGCCCGTCGGAACTGTCGATCGATGAGTCGCGCGTCATATCCCGTTCTTACGAGGGCGTTTTTCAGCGTCCGTAGGTGTCCATCGCGTTCCTCCTCGTCTGAGCAGATCCTGTGTATTCGCAGGGCTTGTCCATAGGGGATGGCTTTTTTAACGTGGTTAGGGTGGAACTGGAGAAGTGGAGCATCGTGAGGTTATCCGTGGGCTTGCGGTAGAGTGAAGTGCTGAGGTGTCCGTCTTTGATGAGAT
>JASTWF010000055.1:754661-809661 GCA_030390025.1 Squalus acanthias
CCTGCTCCCCCCCCAATCCATCTGCGGCTTTCATTGTTTCTCTATCCATTATTTACACTACCTTCCGCTCTGTTTCTGCCATTTTCATCTTCCTCTCTACCTTCATCCCGCTCTGTCTCTTTTCCTCTCCCCCACTCAACAGCAACAACAACTTGCATTTATATAGCACCTATAACGTCGGAAAATGTCCCAAGTGCTTCACAGGAGTGATTATGAAACAAAGTTTGACACCGAGCCACATAAGGATAAATTAGGGCAGGTGACCAAAAGCTTGGTCAGTGAGGTAGGTTTTAAGGGGCGTCTTAAAGGAGGAAAGAGAGGTAGCGAGGCGGACAGGTTTAGGCAGGGAATTCCAGAACTTTGGGCTTAGGCATCAGAAGGCACGGCCACCAATGGCGGAGCGATTATAATCAGGGATCCTCAAGAGGCCAGAATTAGAGGAGCACAGATATCTCGGTAGGGTTGTGGGGCTGGAGGAGATTACAGAGATAGGGAGGGACGAGGCCATGGAGGGATTTGAAAACAAGGATGAGAATTTTGAAATTGAGGCGTTGCTTAACGGGGAGCCAGTGTAGGTCAGCGAGCACAGGGGTGATGGGTGAACAGGACTTGGTGCGAGTTAGGACACGGGCAGCCGAGTTTTGGAGGACCTCAACTTTACGTAGGGTAGAATGTGTGAGGCCGGCCAGGAGTGCGTTGGAATAGTCAAGTCAAGGTAACAAAGGCATGGCTGAGGGTTTCAGCAGCGGATGAGCTGAGGCAAGGGCGGAGACAGGCGATGTTACGGAGGTGGAAATAGGCGGTCTTAGTTATGCTGCGGATATGTGGTCGGAAGCTCATTTCAAGGTCAAATATGACACCAAGGTTGCGAACAGTCTGGTTCAGCCTCAGACTGATGCAAGGGAGAGGGATGGAGTCAGTGGCTAGGGAC
The DNA here is from genome assembly GCA_030390025.1 of Squalus acanthias. Taxonomy (NCBI): domain Eukaryota; kingdom Metazoa; phylum Chordata; class Chondrichthyes; order Squaliformes; family Squalidae; genus Squalus; species Squalus acanthias. The sequence goes on from JASTWF010000055.1 coordinate 755,593, forward strand.
CGGAGTTTGTGGTGGGGACCAAAAACAATGGCTTCGGTCTTCCCAATATTTAATTGCAGGAAATTTCTGCTCGTCCAGAACTGGATGTCGGACAAGCAGCCTGACAATTTAGAGACCGTGGAGGGGTCGAGAGAGGTGGTGGTGAGGTAGAGCTGGGTGTCGTCAGCGTACATGTGGAAACTGATGTGTTTTCGGATGATGTTGCCCGGGGGCAACATGTAGATGAGAAATAGGAGGGGGCCAAGGATAGATCCCTGGGGGACACCAGAGGTAACGGTGCGGGAGCGGGAAGAGAAGCCGTTGCAGGTGATTAGATAGATCAGAATGGAACCAGGCGAGTGCAGTCCCACCCAGCTGGATGATAGAGGAGGATGGAGTGGCCAACCGTGTCAAAGGCTGCAGACAGGTCGAGAAGGACGAGGAGAGATAGTTTACCTTTGTCACAGTCACAAAGGATGTCATTTGTGACTTTGATGAGTGCCGTTTCGGTACTGTGGCGGGGTGGAAACCTGATTGGAGGGATTCAAACATGGAGTTCCGGGAAAGATGGGCACGGATTTGGGAGGCGACAACATGTTCAAGGACTTTGGAGAGGAAAGGGAGGTTGGAGATGGGGCGGTAGTTTGCAAGGACGGAGGGGTCAAGGGTTGTTTTTTTGAGGAGGGGGGTGATGACGGCAGATTTGAAGGAGAGGGGGACAGTACCTGAGGAGAGAGAACCGTTAACAATGTCAACTAACATGGGAACAAGAAAAGGAAGTTGGGTCTCTATCCATTCTCTCTCCTCACTCTTAGTGTGTGTGTGTCTCTCTCTCTCTTTCCCTCTCCCTCTCTCTCACTCTCCACCCCCATGTGTCTGCAGCGTTCTGTTTCTCTATCTCTTTGTTTCTCTACCTCTTTCTCTGTCTCTGCATTTTGCTACCTCCCTCTCTATCTTCATCTCTTTCTTTCCCTCTGTTTCTTTCCCTCTCTTATATTTCTCTCTGGCAGGTTTTGTCTGTCCGCTGTGTCCTATAGGAGTTTGGCAACTGATTAGAATGAGATAGATAGTGCCATCCATCTGTTGCCTGTCCTTTGCCCCGTGCATATCAAGTTTGGAGGTCCCTGACGCAAAGGAATGATGGCAGATCAGAAACCGTGGAGAGAGTGGGTTCAAATGGGAGTCACATCGATATACCTACTGCTCACTGGAGCGTGACCTTCTCAGTCACGCCACAGTACAGAGTGCTGGGTGGTGCAGGCTATTAAACTGCTGCTCTTTCACCCACAGGGTTCACACTGGTCCACACTGCTGGAATGAAGGCCTCCTGTCGAATCCTTGCAAGTGTTGCACAGGAAACTGATTTGATTTGATGTAAAGTTCCAAGTTAGCTGCGAACTACAATGCAAAAACTGCCCACAATTCTCAGTGAGAAAGATCACAGGATTGCACAAAAATTAAGGATGAAGGAGGCCATTCTGGCCCCTCTTAGGTCATCCATTCACTGCATCCCCTGCCCCCACCCCCCAGTCCTATTGAGGTGCCCAGTTGGTTCTTGTATGATTCTGGGGTTTTTGCCTTCATTACTTTCTCTGGGAGTCCATCGATCACTCTCCGAGTGCAGGAGAACTTCCTGACATCAGTCCTAAATTTACCTGTTGCTAATTTGAACCCATGTCCCCTTGTCCTAACTACACAAGTTACTTTCAAGTAGGATTTCAGATTTACCATTCCCGTAACAATCTTATACCTGAATATATAAGCTTCCTTTCATGGTTGAGAAGCCCAAGTGTCTCCAGTATTTCCCCATCCCTCTAACACGAGCAATCAGCCTCCTGGCTCCTCTCTGCACTGCCCCAAGTGCCTGAATGTCACTTTTTCTTTCTTGGGGATCAGAACTGGACATAATGCTCAAGGTGCGGTCTGACCAGAGCACTGGACAATGTGATCATTACCTCCTCTGACTTGTATCCACTGCTTAGGCTAAAGGACGTCTGCTGTGGAAAATAGAATTGTCAGTCGGGGGCACTTTTCTGAGCTTTGGAATAAATCTACTTAATTGAGGCAGTGTAGAGGGAGCTTTACTCTGTATATAACCCGTGCTGTAGCTGCCCTGGGAGTGTTTGATGGGACAGTGTAGAGGGAGCTTTACTCTGTATCTAACCCATACTATACCTGCCCTGGGAGTGTTTGATGGGGCAGTGTAGAGGGAGCTTTACTCTGTATCTAACCCATACTGTACCTGCCATAGTGTAGAGGGAGCTTTACTCTGTATCTAACCCATACTGTACCTGCCAAGGGAGTGTTTGATGGGACAGTGTAGAGGGAGCTTTACTCTGTATCTAACCCGTGCTGTACCTGCCCTGGGAGTGTTTGACGGGACTGTTTGGAGAGTTTTCCTATTCTGGGGACTCGTTTGTGCAGAGGGTTAGACACTGTCCTTTCACCTCTGGGTCAGGGTAAAATCCACAGATACAACAAAGGAATTCAATCAAATTCAATCAAATTCTACCATCGCAATGCTGAAACCAAGTGTGATGGGATGTCAACACAGCAAGATCCCACTACAGCAATGGGATTGAAGGCTGGTGGTGGTGATTGAGGGAGGAACATTGCTCAGTACACCGGGAGATCTCTCTGTCCTTCTGAAGCATGATCCCAAGAGACAGATGGGACATCGGTTTAACATCTGAAGGTTGGCCCCTCCGACAATGCGGCGCTCCCTCAGTACTGCCCCTCCGACAGTGCGGCGCTCCCTCAGTACTGCCCCTCCGATAGTGCGGCGCTCCCTCAGTACTGCCCCACCGACAGTGCGGCGCTCCCTCAGTACTGCCCCTCCGACAGTGCAGCACTGCCTCAGTACTGCCCCTCCGACAGTGCAGCGCTCCCTCAGTACTGCCCCTCCGACAGTGCAGCACTCCCTCAGTACTGCCCCTCCGACAGTGCAGCGGAGGCTCCCTCAGTACTGCCCCTCCGACAGTGCAGCGCTCCCTCAGTACTGACCCTCCGACGTGAGTATCTCGCTGGATGTCAACCCAGAATTCTAAGCCGGAGTTCCGAGACTGTCGGGAGCAGGGTTTGAACCCTGTACCTTCTGATTCAGAGGCGGGAATGCTACCCCTGAGCCAAAGGCTGGCTCTGTACCCCCTGGTGATAGCTGTGCTGTTGATTGTGGTTCCAATTTTCTGCTGTTTCAGAACGATCTTTCAGAACAGGAGCAGCGATGGGGAGCGAAGTCCGTCGATGGGTCCGGCCGGCCCCAGCACATCAAGTAGGTATTGGGAGAAACTGCAGATACCAAGGTACACACTGTCCCTGTGGCGACTGGGAAGTGTTGCAGCAGGGCAGCAGGTGAGACTGCACTGAGCACGGTGGTACTGCCAGGGATTGACCCCCTCCTCTCTCCACTCAAACACTTGACGCAGGAGAGTTCAAAAAATTGTTGTTCTCAGGATGTGGGTGTCGCGGACAAGGCTGGCATTTATTGCCCATCCCTATTTGCCCTCTGAAGTTGGTGGTGGGCCTTCTACTTAAACTGCTGCAGTCCTTGTGGTGATGGTGCTCCCACAATGGTGTTTGGTAGAAAATTGCAGGATATTGACACAGAGACGATGAAGGATCTGCAATATATGTCGAAGGCACGATGGTCTGTGACTTGGAGAGGAACTTGAAGGTGATAGTGTTCCCATAACAATGGTGTTCTTGACCTCAGTGGTAGAGGTCACAGGGGAGGGAGGTGCTATTGAAGTAACCTTGGTGAATTGCTGCAGTGCATCCCATAGATCGTACACACTGCAGGTACAGTGTGCCGGTGCTGGAGGGGTGGTTATTGCGTCCAGTGGCACGGGCATCGATCAAGCGAGCTGCTCTGTCCTGGATGTTGTCGAGCTTCTTGAGTGTTGTTGTGAAAGAAGTTCAATAAATGGGAGGGCTTCTTTAGTGTGGGATTCACCATCTCGAGGTTTCTGGACTGTCCAGTCCAAAGCAGAATTTAGCAGGACTGGGTGGGCGAGCAGGCGAATGATCAATCGATCAGTCCCAATATCCACTGATCAGTTGGTCATTGTCTGCAGCCAGTGGCTCGTGTTCCTGCTCTTGCTGCCGTGTAATCTCCGAGTTTCCTTTTTTTAGCTCAATTATGTGGTTTCCTTGATGGGGGTGGGGAGAACAAGCCATCTCCCTGACGACAGCAGCCGAGGATGTCGTGAGCAACTCCTGCAAGGGGCCTATTGCCAAATTAGGGCATCTGAAGAAAGCGCGTCATATCTGGGCGGAGAAAGGAAGCTTCCGGGCTCTCTGATAAGATCGGAGATGACTTGTTGTTGTGGCGCCTTTATTGATCCGAAATCTGCTCATTGAAAAGAAAAATTGCTGTCACTTCTTATCATGTGAATGACCCAATTATCACAAAATCAAAATACACTCCCACCTCCCGGGACTGACTGAAATGTTAAGAATTACTCCCCCCACAGTGCCCTCTAGGGGGTAAAGTCACACCACATCTGCTAACCCAGGCAGGCTGGCAGTGGGACCTGGGCCCGTCCTGGTACAATGACACCCAGCCATCGGGAAGAATGATCCGGAAGGCTTACGGTTGAGACGTTAAACCGAGGCACCACCTTCCTGCTCAGGTGAACTTGGAGATCCCACGGCACTATTCGGAGAAGAGCAGGGGAGTTCTCCTTGTGTCCTGGCCAACATCCCTCCCTCAATCAAAGCCACAAAAATAGATTCTCTGATCATTTATTTCATTGCTGTTTCTGGGACCTTGCTGTGCGCAAATTGCTGCCGCATTTGCCTACATAACAACAATGCATTTCAAAGTAGTTTATTGGCCGTGAGTATTTTGGAACGTCCTGAGGATGTGAAAGGCGCTATATAAATACAAGTTCATTTTTTCTTTCTTTTAATTCAAGATTGCCTGATGTGTGAAGCATTTCAGATGGGCTTTTCTTTAATGGTCTCACCCAGACTAGGAACCTGAATATTTCTGGTCACCAGGATATGAAGAGGCCCATCCCCAGGCCCAAGAGGCCCATCCCCAGGCCCAAGAGGCCCTGCACAGCCTAACAGCGAAGCTGAACCCCACGGTTAGAGGGAAGAGCTTTAAGTGAAGATTAGACTCGCTTGGGCTCCTCAGCTTTGGGAAATAAAGACAACATAGAGGGTTTATAACAGAGAAAGTCAACCAGGTACAAGACTTTCAGATACACCAGGTGCTTCAGGGAAGGGAACCTCACACCTCCACCCTACACATGACTCCAGTCCCACACTACATGGTTGACTCTTAATGGCCTATGAAGTGACCTAGCAAGCCATCAAGTTGTACAAGCAACTGCTTACTCAAGGAGGAGGCCCACCACTACCTTCTCAAGGAAACTAAGGATGTGACTTTCCAGCTTCACCCACACATCCATGAACACATCTTATAAAAAGATGGGACAGCAGAACAAGAGGGTCCAGGGTCAGGGGGTGATGGTCAAGTTTGGGATAGGCATCAAGTATTTCCTTGCATAGAGGAAGATTGACAGCTGAAATGGGGTTGGCAGGAAGGGTGGCTGAGGTGAGGATTTGGGCCCATTTAAGGAAACAGCTGGATGATAAGAAATAGGAGCAGGAGTAGGCCAATCGGCCCCTCGAGCCTGCTCCGCCATTCAATAAGATCATGGCTGATCTGATCCTAACCTCAAATCTAAAGAACACAAGAAGTAGGAGCAGGACCCGGCCACTCAGCCCCTGGGCCCGCTCCGCCACCCACAGGGCCTTGACCGATCCGAACTCAGCCTCATGTCCAATTTCCTGCCCGCTCCCCGTAACCCCTAATTCCCTTTACTTCTAGGAAACTGTCTATTTCTGTTTTAAATTTATTTAATGATGTAGCTTCCACAGCTTCCTGGGGCAGCAAATTCCACAGACCTACTACCCTCTGAGTGAAGAAGTTTCTCCTCATCTCAGTTTTGAAAGAGCAGTCCCTTATTCTAAGATTATGCCCCCTAGTTCTAGTTTCACCCATCCTTGGGAACATCCTTACCGCATCCACCCGATCAAGCCCCTTCACAATCTTATATGTTTCAATAAGATCGCCTCTCATTCTTCTGAACTCCAATGAGTAGAGTCCCAATCTACTCAACCTCTCCTCATATGTCCACCCCCTCATCCCTGGGATTAACCGAGTGAACCTTCTTTATACTGCCTCGAGAGCAAGTATGTCTTTTCTTAAGTATGGACACCTAAACTGTATGCAGTATTCCAGGTGCGGTCTCACCAATACCTTATATAACTGCAGCAATACCTCCCTGTTTTTATAATCTATCCCCCTAGCAATAAAAGCCAACATTCCGTTGGCCTTCTTGATCACCTGCTGCACCTGCATACTAACTTTTTGATTTTCTTGCACCAAGACCCCCAGATCCCTTTGCACTGCAGTACTTTCCAGTTTCTCGCCATTAAGATAATAACTTGCTCTCTGATTTTTCCTGCCAAAGTGCATAACCTCATTTTCCAATATTCTGCCAAATCTCCGCCCACTCACCCAGCCTGTCTATATCCCCTTGTAGGTTTTTTATGTCCTCCTCACTTTCTACTTTCCCTCCCATCTTTGTATCATCTGCAAACTTTGATATGTTACACTCGGTCCCCTCCTCCAAATCGTTAATATAGATTGTAAAGAGTTGGGGACCCAGCACCGACCCCTGCGGAACACCACTGGCTACTGGTTGCCAGTCCGAGACTGAACCATTTATCCCAACTCTCTGCTTCCTGTTAGATAACCAATCCTCCACCCATGCCAGAATATTACCCCCAATCCAGTGATTTTTTATCTTGAGTAATAATCTTTTATGTGGCACCGTGTCGAATGCCTTCTGGAAGTCTAAATACACTACGTCCACTGGTTCCCCTTTATCCACCCTGTACGTTATGTCCTCAAAGAACTCGAGCAAATTTGTCAGACATGACTTCCCCTTCATAAAGCCATGCTGACTTTGTCCCATTAAATTATGTTTATCTAAATGTTCCGTTCCTGTCTCCTTAATAATAGACTCCAAAATTTTACCCACCACAGATGTTAGGCTAACTGGTCTATAATTTCCAGCCTTCTGCCTACTACCCTTTTTAAATAAGGGTGTTACATTAGCAGTTTTCCAATCTGCCGGGACCTTTGCTGAGTCCAGGGAATTTTGGAAAATTATTACCAAAGCATCCACAATCCCTACTGCCACTTCCCTCAAGACCCTAGGATGTAAGCCATCAGGTCCAGGGGATTTATCCGCCTTGAGTCCCATTATTTTACTGAGTACCAATTCCTTAGTGATTTTAATCGTATTTAGCTCCTCCCCCACTAGAGCCCCCGGTTTGTCCAGTGTTGGGATATTCTTAGTGTCCTCTACCGTAAAGATTGAAACAAAATATTTGTTCAGCATTTTTGCCATCTCCATGTTTCCCACCATTAATTTCCCGGTCTCATCCTCTAAGGGACCTACGTTTGCCTTAGCCACCCTTTTTCTTTTTATATAACTATAGAAACTCTTGCTATCTGTTTTTATATTTTTTGCTAATTTATTTTCATAATCTATCTTCCCTTTCTTAATCAATCCTTTAGTTACTTTTTGCTGTCTTTTGAAGACTTCCCAATCTTCTATCCTCCCACTAAGTTTGGCTACCTTATATGTCCTTGTTTTTAGTCGGATACTATCCTTAATTTTTTTACTTAGCCACGGATGGCTGTCATTTTTTTTACACCCTTTTTTCCTCAGTGGAATATATATTTTTTGAAAGTTGTAAAATAACTCCTTAAATGAACACCACTGCTCATGTACCGTCTTACCCTTTAATCTATTTTCCCAGTCCACTTTAATCAATTCCGCTGTCATACCATCATAGTCTCCTTTATTCAAGCTCAGTACGCTTGTTTGAGAACCAACCTTCTCACCCTCTAATTGGATATGGAATTCAACCATGTTATGGTCACTCATTCCAAGGGGATCCTTAACTAGGACATTATTAATTAATCCTGACTCATTACACAGGACCAGGTCCAAGGTTGCTTGCCCCCTTGTAGGATCAGTTACATACTGCTCAAGAAATCCATCCCGAATACACTCAATAAACTCTTCCTCAAGGCTGCCCTGCCCAATTTGATTTGTCCAGTTAATATGATAGTTAAAATCCCCCATAATTATAGCTGTTCCCTTATTACATGCCCCAACTATTTCCTGATTAATACTTCTTCCAGCAGAGTTGCAACTATTAGGAGGCCTATATACTACTCCCACTAGTGTTTTTTTCCCCTTATTATTCCTTATCTCCACCCAAACTGTTTCATTATCCTGATCCTTTGACCCAATATCATTTCTCTGTATTACAGTGATTCCTTCCTTTATTAACATAGCCACCCCCCTCCCCTTCCTTCCTGCCTGTCCTTCCTGATTGTTAAATACCCTGGCATATTTAATTCCCAGTCGTTGTCACCCTGCAGCCATGTTTCTGTAATGGCCACAAGATCATACCCATACGTAGTTATTTGTGCCGTTAACTCGTCCATTTTGTTACGAATGCTACGTGCATTCAGATAAAGAACTTTCAAATATGTTTTGTGACACTTAGTTCCTGCTTTTTCCTTTTTTAACACTTTACCTTTTACTCCATACCTTCTGTCCCTTACTGACACGCTTTCCTCTGTCTCCCTGCTCAGGTGCCCAACCCCCTGCCACTTTAGTGAAGAGATGGTAGGGCTGTGGAAGGATAGGATCAAATGGACTGAAAGGCCTTTGATGTCCAAGTGCGATGCATTGAGCTGTCATTGTAATCAGTAAGAAGTTGGGGTGCTGTTTTGACCCATTGGGGCACTGATTGAGACATTGATTCATTGCAGCCCATTGCTGAGCCTCTGGCCCACCACCATCTTTCTCCCCTGAAAGGGGTCAAGAGTCGAGGCAAGCAGCATAGGCTGAGGGATGAGGCATCTCATGCTGCACCCAAGCCTCCAATATGACAGTGTGGCCGTCCATCAAATGCTCAGACACGCCCACTGCTGGTCTCCTGAAGAACTACTTTAATGAGCTGTCTTTGCAGCTTGTCTGGTGTTTCACGTGGTCAGATGCCCAGTTTCAAACTATACTGCCTGGTTTCCTGGGTGTCGTGTTTCCTGGGTGTCGTGTTTCCTGGGTGTCGTGTTTCCTGGGTGTCGTGTTTCCTGGGTGTCGTGTTTCCTGGGTGTCGTGTTTCCTGGGTGTCGTGTTTCCTGGGTGTCGTGTTTCCTGGGTGTCGTGTTTCCTGGGTGTCGTGTTTCCTGGGTGTCGTGTTTCCTGGGTGTCGTGTTTCCTGGGTGTCGTGTTTCCTGGGTGTCGAGTTTCCTGGGTGTCGAGTTTCCTGGGTGTCGTGTTTCCTGGGTGTCGTGTTTCCTGGGTGTCGTGTTTCCTGGGTGTCGTGTTTCCTGGGTGTCGTGTTTCCTGGGTGTCGAGTTTCCTGGGTGTCGAGTTTCCTGGGTGTCGTGTTTCCTGGGTGTCGGGTTTCCTGGGTGTCTGGTTTCCTGGGTGTCGTGTTTCCTGGGTGTCGGGTTTCCTGGGTGTCTGGTTTCCTGGGTGTCGTGTTTCCTGGGTGTCGGGTTTCCTGGGTGTTTGGTTTCTGATTTCTCGGGTGCCTGTGTCTGGGGTGCCTGTGTCTGGGGTGCCTGTGTCTGGGGTGCCTGTTTCTGGGGTGCCTGTTTCTGGGGTGCCTGTTTCTGGGGTGCCTGTTTCTGGGGTGCCTGTTTCTGGGGTACCTGTTTCTGGGGTGCCCAGTTTCGTTGCAGTGAAAGAACATTGTACGTTTTTGCGAGCAGCCGAGCTTTGAACACCTTCACTCCTGCCCGGTTGTGACTGGGTGATAAATTCAGACTTGTTCATGCTATGGGTCCTGTGCCAGCGAGGGTTAGAAGGAGCGCGAATAAGGATATGTGAATCCTGGTATCTGCAAAACCCCATACCCAAGTGAGCCCTGAACAGAGGGAAGGGGAGGAAACAAAAATGGAGAGAGTGTGTGGATAGAGACCAATGTAATTGAATTTCTTTCTCCTCTCCGCTCTCCCCGCTTGTAATTTGCATTCCTCCTGCTCACTTGGTCTCCTTGTCTGACTGCAGGGTCTGGACTAGGCCTCTACTGCTCTCAAAACAGTGCCCGGGGTGTCTGTCCCCATTCCTCGCTAATGTACCGAGGTCACTCCCAGGCCTCTCTTTAATATTCCTGTTGCCTCGGAGACAAATATGGCATTGAGAAAACTGGGACATGGGCTGAAATCCCTCCCAGACAGAGGGGATGTTCCCCTTCTCTCCGGCTGGTGGGATCCGGATGGTGCAATGCGCATTTTCAGCTCCCAGGCTTGGTTCTTTCTCCAGCCAGGACTGAGGGATAAGGTCTGGTCCCCCGCCTCTCCTCTCTCTCTAGCACCTACTAAACATCCAAAGTCATATGATGATTACACGTCCCAACAAAGCATTGACCACTGCCCCAATCCTGAGTAATGGGATCCTGTGTTTTTTGCAGTGTCCATGAGCTGAGGCAGAATGTCTCAAAAGATCACGAGACCATAAAGAAGAAAGAGCTGGAGGAGGGATCAAAAGCATCATACGGTTATGGTGGCAAGTTCGGGGTCCAGAAGGATCGTATGGACAAGGTAATTGGTCATTCCAGCTTTCTGTGTTCCCAACTTTCCTTTCATGTCTAGAGTGTGCTCGAACAGGAGAGGAAGCACGCTAGAGTGTGCTAGAACAGGAGAGGAAGCTCGCTAGAGTGTGCTCGAACAGGAGAGGAAGCACACTAGAGTGTGCTAGAACAGGAGAGGAAGCTCACTAGAGTGTGCTCGAACAGGAGAGGAAGCACACTAGAGTGTGCTAGAACAGGAGAGGAAGCTCACTAGAGTGTGCTAGAACAGGAGAGGAAGCACGCTAGAGTGTGCTAGAACAGGAGAGGAAGCACACTAGAGTGTGCTCGAACAGGAGAGGAAGCTCGCTAGAGTGTGCTAGAACAGGAGAGGAAGCTCACTAGAGTGTGCTCGAACAGGAGAGGAAGCACACTAGAGTGTGCTAGAACAGGAGAGGAAGCTCACTAGAGTGTGCTAGAACAGGAGAGGAAGCTCACTAGAGTGTGCTAGAACAGGAGAGGAAGCTCGCTAGAGTGTGCTCGAACAGGAGAGGAAGCACACTAGAGTGTGCTCGAACAGGAGAGGAAGCTCACTAGAGTGTGCTCGAACAGGAGAGGAAGCACGCTAGAGTGTGCTAGAACAGGAGAGGAAGCACACTAGAGTGTGCTAGAACAGGAGAGGAAGCTCACTAGAGTGTGCTCGAACAGGAGAGGAAGCACACTAGAGTGTGCTAGAACAGGAGAGGAAGCTCACTAGAGTGTGCTAGAACAGGAGAGGAAGCACACTAGAGTGTGCTCGAACAGGAGAGGAAGCTCACTAGAGTGTGCTCGAACAGGAGAGGAAGCTCACTAGAGTGTGCTAGAACAGGAGAGGAAGCTCACTAGAGTGTGCTAGAACAGGAGAGGAAGCACACTAGAGTGTGCTAGAACAGGAGAGGAAGCACGCTAGAGTGTGCTAGAACAGGAGAGGAAGCACACTAGAGTGTGCTAGAACAGGAGAGGAAGCTCACTAGAGTGTGCTAGAACAGGAGAGGAAGCTCACTAGAGTGTGCTAGAACAGGAGAGGAAGCTCACTAGAGTGTGCTAGAACAGGAGAGGAAGCACACTAGAGTGTGCTAGAACAGGAGAGGAAGCACACTAGAGTGTGCTAGAACAGGAGAGGAAGCTCACTAGAGTGTGCTAGAACAGGAGAGGAAGCACACTAGAGTGTGCTAGAACAGGAGAGGAAGCTCACTAGAGTGTGCTAGAACAGGAGAGGAAGCTCACTAGAGTGTGCTAGAACAGGAGAGGAAGCACGCTAGAGTGTGCTAGAACAGGAGAGGAAGCACACTAGAGTGTGCTCGAACAGGAGAGGAAGCACACTAGAGTGTGCTAGAACAGGAGAGGAAGCTCACTAGAGTGTGCTAGAACAGGAGAGGAAGCACACTAGAGTGTGCTCGAACAGGAGAGGAAGCTCACTAGAGTGTGCTCGAACAGGAGAGGAAGCTCACTAGAGTGTGCTAGAACAGGAGAGGAAGCTCACTAGAGTGTGCTAGAACAGGAGAGGAAGCACACTAGAGTGTGCTAGAACAGGAGAGGAAGCACGCTAGAGTGTGCTAGAACAGGAGAGGAAGCACACTAGAGTGTGCTAGAACAGGAGAGGAAGCTCACTAGAGTGTGCTAGAACAGGAGAGGAAGCTCACTAGAGTGTGCTAGAACAGGAGAGGAAGCTCACTAGAGTGTGCTAGAACAGGAGAGGAAGCACACTAGAGTGTGCTAGAACAGGAGAGGAAGCACACTAGAGTGTGCTAGAACAGGAGAGGAAGCTCACTAGAGTGTGCTAGAACAGGAGAGGAAGCACACTAGAGTGTGCTAGAACAGGAGAGGAAGCTCACTAGAGTGTGCTAGAACAGGAGAGGAAGCTCACTAGAGTGTGCTAGAACAGGAGAGGAAGCACGCTAGAGTGTGCTAGAACAGGAGAGGAAGCACACTAGAGTGTGCTCGAACAGGAGAGGAAGCACACTAGAGTGTGCTAGAACAGGAGAGGAAGCACACTAGAGTGTGCTAGAACAGGAGAGGAAGCTCACTAGAGTGTGCTCGAACAGGAGAGGAAGCACACTAGAGTGTGCTAGAACAGGAGAGGAAGCTCACTAGAGTGTGCTAGAACAGGAGAGGAAGCTCACTAGAGTGTGCTAGAACAGGAGAGGAAGCACACTAGAGTGTGCTCGAACAGGAGAGGAAGCACACTAGAGTGTGCTCGAACAGGAGAGGAAGCTCACTAGAGTGTGCTAGAACAGGAGAGGAAGCTCACTAGAGTGTGCTAGAACAGGAGAGGAAGCTCACTAGAGTGTGCTAGAACAGGAGAGGAAGCTCACTAGAGTGTGCTAGAACAGGAGAGGAAGCTCACTAGAGTGTGCTAGAACAGGAGAGGAAGCACGCTAGAGTGTGCTAGAACAGGAGAGGAAGCACACTAGAGTGTGCTCGAACAGGAGAGGAAGCACACTAGAGTGTGCTCGAACAGGAGAGGAAGCTCACTAGAGTGTGCTAGAACAGGAGAGGAAGCACGCTAGAGTGTGCTAGAACAGGAGAGGAAGCACACTAGAGTGTGCTCGAACAGGAGAGGAAGCTCGCTAGAGTGTGCTAGAACAGGAGAGGAAGCGCGCTAGAGTGTGCTAGAACAGGAGAGGAAGCACACTAGAGTGTGCTCGAACAGGAGAGGAAGCTCGCTAGAGTGTGCTCGAACAGGAGAGGAAGCACACTAGAGTGTGCTAGAACAGGAGAGGAAGCACACTAGAGTGTGCTCGAACAGGAGAGGAAGCTCGCTAGAGTGTGCTAGAACAGGAGAGGAAGCACGCTAGAGTGTGCTAGAACAGGAGAGGAAGCTCACTAGAGGGTGGTGAACCTGTGGAACTCATTGCCACAGAGGGCAGTGTACGCCAGCTCATTAAATATATTTAAGAGGGAATTAGATATATTTCTACAGGCAAAAGGGGTTAAGGGTTATGGAGAGAAGGCGGGGACGGGATACTGAATTGGAGGATCAGCCATGATCTCATTAAATGGCGGAGCAGGCTCAAAGGGCCGGATGGCCTACTCCTGCTCCTATCTTCTATGTATCTATGATATGAAAACCTGGACCGTGAGCTTCTTACGTTGAACTGTTTGCAAGTGCAGAATGTGCTATAACTGGGAGAAACTGCATGCTAGAGTGTGCTAGAACAGGAGAGGAAGCGCGCTAGAGTGTGCTCGAACAGGAGAGGAAGCTCACTAGAGTGCGCTAGAAGAGGAGAGGAAGCTCACTAGAGTGCGCTAGAAGAGGAGAGGAAGCTCACTAGAGTGTGCAAGAACAGGAGAGGAAGCACACTAGAGTGTGCTAGAACAGGAGAGGAAACTCACTAGAGTGCGCTAGAAGAGGAGAGGAAGCTCACTAGAGTGTGCTAGAACAGGAGAGGAAGCTCACTAGAGTGTGCTAGAACAGGAGAGGAAGCACACTAGAGTGTGCTAGAACAGGAGAGGAAGCACGCTAGAGTGTGCTAGAACAGGAGAGGAAGCGCACTAGAGTGTGCTAGAACAGGAGAGGAAGCACGCTAGAGTGTGCTAGAACAGGAGAGGAAGCACACTAGAGTGTGCAAGAACAGGAGAGGAAGCTCACTAGAGTGTGCTAGAACAGGAGAGGAAGCACACTAGAGTGTGCTAGAACAGGAGAGGAAGCACGCTAGAGTGTGCTAGAACAGGAGAGGAAGCACACTAGAGTGTGCTCGAACAGGAGAGGAAGCACACTAGAGTGTGCTAGAACAGGAGAGGAAGCACGCTAGAGTGTGCTAGAACAGGAGAGGAAGCACGCTAGAGTGTGCTAGAACAGGAGAATGCCAGGACAAACCCATGGGCATATTTTACCTCTCCCGTCACTTCCAGTAGTGAACAATCAGCAGTGCAGTGGCGGGTGAGCCGGGAGTGGCGGGTGAGCCGGGAGTGGCGGGTGAACCGGGAGTGGTGGAGTGGCGGGTGAGCCGGGAGTGGCGGGTGAGCCGGGAGTGTGGAGTGGCTCCGTTAACTGTCCACACTGGCTGTAATTTCAGCAGGACTCAGCTTGATTGCAACAGATCATTCTGGCCCCCGGGTTATACAGGGCTGGCAGAACGCAGTCACTGGGAGCTGATGGACATGGTGTGTGCACTGCTCTAATTCCTGGTATTCCTCTTGTCCCAGTCTGCCTTAGGAAACGAGTATGTAGCAGATGTTGCAAAGCATTCATCACAGACTGACGCGGCCAAGGGTTTCGGTGGGAAGTACGGAGTGCAAAAAGATCGGACTGACAAGGTAAGGGATAAAAGGGACACTGTAGCCATTGTCAATGTGTGGAGGGTTCAGATCCAACGTGACAGCGGAATCCAGGGGCAATGGATCAGACGCTGACCTTTCACCTGTAGAACCTGAGCTCCAAACCAGTCCACACAGAAGAGTGGGGGTCTCCTGTCGAAGAGTGGGGGTCTCCTGTCGAAGAGTGGGGGTCTCCTGTCGAAGAGTGGGGGTCTCCTGTCGAAGAGTGGGGGTCTCCTGTCGAAGAGTGGGGGTCTCCTGTCGAAGAGTGGGGGTCTCCTGTCGAAGAGTGGGGGTCTCCTGTCGAAGAGTGGGGGTCTCCTGTCGAAGAGTGGGGGTCTCCTGTCTAAGACTGCTGTCGAGGTGACTCGGTTATCAGTTTGGATTCTCTCAATCCCGCTGTCGGCGGACTTCAGCAGCACATACTAGACAAAGAGGCTGGCAGGGGTGAGAAATAGAAAGTCACACAGGGCTTTTCTAATGTTTGGTTTAACGCTGATTGTTGAAGTAGTTATGAGGGAACTTTACTCTGTATCTAACCCGTGCTGTACCTGCCCTGGGAGTGTTTGATGGGACAATTTATAGGGAGTATAAACAACAGCAACTTGCATTTATCTAATTGCTTTAACGTAGTAAAACATCCCAAGGCGCTTCACATGATTGTTATCAGACAATATTTGGGGTCAAGAAACAATTAGGTGTGTTTCTAGAGAGGAGAGAAGGTGGGTAGGTGGGGTTGAGGGGTATGGGGAGAAGGTGGGGTTGAGGGATCGGGGAGAAGGTGGGGTTGATCAGTGAAAAAGGGACCGGTTGTTGGTTCTGTAGCCTTTTCCTGTTCCTAAATGTTTGTCCCTTCTGTGTTGACCCGACTCTGGTGATCCCCGTGGATTATTTCCCTAATAACTCAATCTTTTCGCCCTCTCTTGCAGTCTGCCATGGGGTATGAGTACAAAGCAGTAGTGGACAAGCACGCTTCACAGAAAGGTAAAGTGCGGGCTGGGTCAAGAAATTAAAGTCAAACCCACACTTCATTATCCTGTGATATGTTTTATCTCAGTATTTACCCGGGTGTGGGTTACTCTCTGTATTTACCCGGGTGTGGGTTACTCTCTGTATTTACCTGGGTGTGTGATACTCTCTGTATTTACCCGGGTGTGTGATGCTCTCTGTATTTACCCGGGTGTGTGATACTCTCTGTATTTACCCGGGTGTGGGTTACTCTCTGTATTTACCCGGGTGTGATACTCTCTGTATTTACCCGGGTGTGTGATACTCTGTATTTACCCGGGTGTGTGATGCTCTCTGTACTTACCCGGGTGTGTGATACTCTCTGTATTTACCCGGGTGTGTGATACTCTCGGTATTTACCCGGGTGTGTGATACTCTGTATTTACCCGGGTGTGTGATGCTCTCTGTACTTACCCGGGTGTGTGATACTCTCTGTATTTACCCGGGTGTGTGATACTCTCGGTATTTACCCGGGTGTGTGATACTCTCTCTATTTACCCGGGTGTGTGATACTCTCTGTATTTACCCGGGTGTGTGATGTTGTCTGTATTTACCTGGGTGTGTGATACTCTCTCTATTTACCCGGGTGTGATACTCTCTGTATTTACCCGGATGTGTGATCCTCCCTGTATTTACCCAGGTGTGATACTCTCTGTATTTACCCGGGTGTGATACTCTCTGTATTTACCCGGGTGTGTGATACTCTGTATTTACCCGGGTGTGTGATGCTCTCTGTACTTACCCGGGTGTGTGATACTCTCTGTATTTACCCGGGTGTGTGATACTCTCGGTATTTGCCCGGGTGTGTGATACTCTCTCTATTTACCCGGGTGTGTGATACTCTCTATTTACCCGGGTGTGTGATACTCTCTGTATTTACCCGGGTGTGTGATGTTGTCTGTATTTACCTGGGTGTGTGATACTCTCTCTATTTACCCGGGTGTGATACTCTCTGTATTTACCCGGATGTGTGATCCTCCCTGTATTTACCCAGGTGTGATACTCTCTGTATTTACCCGGGTGTGTGATACTCTCTGTATTTACCCGGGTGTGATACTCTCTGTATTTACCCGGGTGTGTGATGCTCTCTGTATTTACCCGGGTGTGTGATCCTCCCTGTATTTACCCGGGTGTGATACTCTCTGTATTTACCCGGGTGTGTGATACTCTCTGTATTTACCCGGGTGTGATACTCTCTGTATTTACCCGGTTGTGTGATGTCTCTGCATTTACCCGGGTGTGTGATACTCTCTGTATTTACCCGGGTGTGTGATACTCTCTGTATTTACCCGGGTGTGTGATACTCTCTGTATTTACCCGGGTGTGATGCTCTCTGTATTTACCCGGGTGTGTGATACTGTCTGTATTTACCCGGGTGTGTGATACTCTCTGTATTTACCCGGGTGTGTGATACTCTCTGTATTTACCCGGGTGTGTGATACTCTCTGTATTTACCCGGGTGTGTGATACTCTCTGTATTTACCCGGGTGTGTGATACTCTCTGTATTTACCCGGGTGTGTGATACTCTCTGTATTTACCCGGGTGTGTGATACTCTCTGTATTTACCCGGGTGTGTGATACTCTCTCTATTTACCCGGGTGTGTGATACTCTCTGTATTTACCCGGGTGTGATATTCTCTGTATTTACCCGGGTGTGATACTCTCTGTATTTACCCGGGTGTGATGCTCTCTGTATTTACCCGGGTGTGTGATGCTCTCTGTATTTACCCGGGTGTGTGATACTCTCTGTATTTACGGGGGGGGGGGGTGATGCTCCCTGTATTTACCCGGGTGTGTGATACTCTCTGTATTTACCCGGGTGTGTGATGCTCTCTGTATTTACCCGGGTGTGTGATGCTTTCTGTATTTACCCGGGTGTGTGATACTCTCTGTATTTATCCGGGTGTGTGATACTCTCTGTATTTACCCGGGTGTGTGATACTCTCTGTATTTACCCGGGTGTGTGATACTCTCTGTATTTACCCGGGTGTGTGATACTCTCTGTATTTACCCGGGTGTGATGCTCTCTGTATTTACCCGGGTGTGTGATACTCTCTATATTTACCCGGGTGTGTGATACTCTCTGTATTTACCCGGGTGTGTGATACTCTCTGTATTTACCCGGGTGTGATACTCTCTGTATTTACCCGGGTGTGATACTCTCTGTATTTACCCGGGTGTGTGATACTCTCTGTATTTACCCGGGTGTGATACTCCCTATATTTAACCGGGTGTGTGATACTCTCTATATTTACCCGGGTGTGATACTCTCTGTATTTACCCGGGTGTGTGATACTCTCGGTATTTACCCGGGTGTGTGATGTTGTCTGTATTTACCCGGGTGTGTGATACTCTCTCTATTTACCCGGGTGTGTGATACTCTCAGTATTTACCCGGGTGTGTGATACTCTCTCTATTTACCCGGGTGTGATACTCTCTGTATTTACCCGGATGTGTGATCCTCCCTGTATTTACCCGCGTGTGATACTCTCTGTATTTACCCGGGTGTGATGCTCTCAATATTTACCCGGGTGTGTGATACTCTCTGTATTTACCCGGGTGTGCGATACTCTCTGTATTTACCCGGGTGTGATACTCTCTGTATTTACCCGGATGTGTGATCCTCCCTGTATTTACCCGCGTGTGATACTCTCTGTATTTACCCGGGTGTGATGCTCTCTGTATTTACCCGGGTGTGATGCTCTCTGTATTTACCCGGGTGTGTGATACTCTCTGTATTTACCCGGGTGTGCGATACTCTCTGTATTTACCCGGGTGTGATACTCTCTGTATTTACCCGGGTGTGATACTCTCTGTATTTACCCGGGTGTGTGATACTCTCTGTATTTACCCGGGTGTGATACTCTCTGTATTTACCCTGGTGTGTGATACTCTCTGTATTTACCCGGGTGTGATGCTCTCTCTATTTACCCGGGTGTGTGATACTCTCTGTATTTACCCGGGTGTGATACTCTCTGTATTTACCCGGGTGTGTGATACTCTCTGTATTTACCCGGGTGTGATACTCTCGGTATTTACCCGAGTGTGATACTCTCGGTATTTACCCGGGTGTGATACTCTCTCTATTTACCCGGGTGTGATACTCTCTCTATTTACCCGGGTGTGTGATACTCTGTATTTACCCGGGTGTGTGATGCTCTCTGTATTTACCCGGGTGTGTGATGCTCTCTGTATTTACTCGGGTGTGATACTCTCTGTATTTACCCGGGTGTGATACTCTCTCTATTAACCCGGGTGTGTGATACTCTCTGTATTTACCCGGGTGTGATATTCTCTGTATTTACCCGGGTGTGTGATACTCTCGGTATTTACCCGGGTGTGTGATACTCTCTGTATTTATTCGGGTGTGTGATACTCTCGGTATTTACCCGGGTGTGTGATGCTCTCTGTATTTACCCGGGTGTGTGATACTCTCTGTATTTAACCGGGTGTGATACTCTCGGTATTTATCCGGGTGTGATACTCTCTGTATTTACCCAGGTGTGTGATACTCTCTCTCTTTACCCGGGTCTGATACTCTCTGTATTTACGCGGGTGTGATACTCTCTGTATTTACCCGGGTGTGTGATGCTCTCTGTATTTACCCGGGTGTGATACTCTCTCTATTTACCCGGGTGTGTGATACTCTCTGTATTTACCCGGGTGTGATACTCTCTGTATTTACCCGGGTGTGATACTCTCTCTATTTACCCGGGTGTGTGATGCTCTCTGCATTTACCCGGGTGTGGGTTGCTCTCTGTATTTACCCGGGTGTGTGATACTCTCTGTATTTACCCGGGTGTGTGATGCTCTCTGTATTTACCCGGGTGTGATACTCTCTGTATTTACCCGGGTGTGTGATACTCTCTCTATTTACCCGGGTGTGATACTCTCTATATTTACCCGGGTGTGTGATACTCTCTGTATTTACCCGGGTGTGTGATACTCTCTGTATTTACCCGGGTGTGTGATACTCTCTGTATTTACCCGGGTGTGTGATACTCCCTGTATTTACCCGGGTGTCTGATACTCTCTGTATTTACCCGGGTGTGATACTCTCTGTATGTACCCAGGTGTGATACTCTCTGTATTTACCCGGGTGTGTGATACTCTCTGTATTTACCCGGGTGTGTGATACTCTCTGTATTTACCCGGGTGTGTGATACTCTCTCTATTTACCCGGATGTGTGATACTCTCTGTATTTACCCGGGTGTGTGATACTCTCTGTAATTACCCGGGTGTGATACTCTCTCTATTTACCCAGGTGTGTGATACTCTCTTTATCTACCCGGGTGTGATACTCTCTGTATTTACCCGGGTGTGATATTATCTGTATTTACCCGGGTGTGTGATACTCTCTGTATTTACCCGGGTGTGATACTCTCTGTATTTACCCGGATGTGTGATACTCTCTGTATTTACCCGGGTGTGTGATACTCTCTCTATTTACCCAGGTGTGTGATACTCTCTGTATTTACCCGGGTGTGATACTCTCTGTATTTACCCGGGTGTGTGATACTCTCTGTATTTACCCGGGTGTGTGATACTCTCTGTATTTACCCGGGTGTGTGATACTCTCTGTATTTACCCGGGTGTGTGATACTCTCTCTATTTACCCGGGTGTGTGATACTCTCTCTATTTACCCAGGTGTGTGATGTTGTCTGTATTTACCCGGGTGTGTGATACTCTCTCTATTTACCCGGGTGTGTGATACTCTCTGTATTTACCCGGGTGTGTGGTACTCTCTCTATTTACCCGGGTGTGATACTCTCTGTATTTACCCGGATGTGTGATCCTCCCTGTATTTACCCGGGTGTGATACTCTCTGTATTTACCCGGGTGTGTGATACTCTCTGTATTTACCCGGGTGTGATACTCTCTGTATTTACCCGGGTGTGTGATACTCTCTGTAATTACCCGGGTGTGATACTCTCTCTATTTACCCAGGTGTGTGATACTCTCCTTATTTACCCGGGTGTGATACTCTCTGTATTTACCCGGGTGTGATATTATCTGTATTTACCCGGATGTGTGATACTCTCTGTATTTACCCGGGTGTGATACTCTCTGTATTTACCCGGATGTGTGATACTCTCTGTATTTACCCGGGTGGGTGATACTCTCTCTATTTACCCAGGTGTGTGATACTCTCTGTATTTACCCGGGTGTGATACTCTCTGTATTTACCCGGGTGTGTGATACTCTCTGTATTTACCCGGGTGTGTGATACTCTCGGTATTTACCCGGGTGTGTGATACTCTCGCTATTTACCCGGGTGTGATACTCTCTGTATTTACCCGGGTGTGTGATACTCTCTCTATTTACCCGGGTGTGTGATACTCTCTCTATTTACCCAGGTGTGTGATGTTGTCTGTATTTACCCGGGTGTGTGATACTCTCTCTATTTACCCGGGTGTGTGATACTCTCTGTATTTACCCGGGTGTGTGGTACTCTCTCTATTTACCCGGGTGTGATACTCTCTGTATTTACCCGGATGTGTGATCCTCCCTGTATTTACCCGGGTGTGATACTCTCTGTATTTACCCGGGTGTGATACTCTCTCTATTTAACCGGGTGTGTGATACTCTCTATATTTACCCGGGTGTGATACTCTCTGTATTTACCCTGGTGTGTGATACTCTCTGTATTTACCCGGGTGTGTGATACTCTCTGTATTTTCCCGGGTGTGATACTCTCTGTATTTACCCGGGTGTGTGATACTCTCTGTATTTACCCGGGTGTGTGATACTCTCTGTATTTACCCGGGTGTGTGATACTCTCTGTATTTACCCCGGTGTGCGATACTCTCTGTATTTACCCGGGTGTGCGATACTCTCTGTATTTACCCGGGTGTGTGATACTCTCTGTATTTACCCGGGTGTGTGATACTCTCAGTATTTACCCGGCTGTGTGATGCTCTCTGTATTTACCTGGGTGTGTGATACTCTCTGTATTTACGGGGGGGGGTGTGATGCTCCCTGTATTTACCCGGGTGTGTGATACTCTCTGTATTTACCCGGGTGTGTGATACTCTCTGTATTTACCCGGGTGTGTGATACTCTCTGTATTTACCCGGGTGTGTGATACTCTCTGTATTTACCCGGGTGTGTGATACTCTCTGTATTTACCCGGGTGTGTGATACTCTCTGTATTTACCCGGGTGTGTGATACTCTCTGTATTTACCCGGGTGTGATGCTCTCTGTATTTACCCGGGTGTGTGATGCTCTCTGTATTTACCCGGGTGTGTGATACTCTCTGTATTTACGGGGGGGGGGGTGTGATACTCTCTGTATTTACCCGGGTGTGTGATACTCTCTGTATTTACCCGGGTGTGTGATGCTCTCTGTATTTCCCCGGGTGTGTGAAACTCTCTGTATTTACCCGGGTGTGTGATACTCTCTGTGTTTAACCGGGTGTGTGATACTCTCTGTATTTACCCGGGTGTGTGATACTCTCTGTATTTACCCGGGTGTGATGCTCTCTGTATTTACCCGGGTGTGCGATACTCTCTGTATTTACCCGGGTGTGTGATATTCTCTCTCTTTACCCGGGTGTGATACTCTCTCTCTTTACCCGGGTGTGATACTCTCTGTATTTACCCGGGTGTGTGATACTCTCTCTATTTACCCGGGTGTGATGCTCTCTCTATTTACCCGGGTGTGATGCTCTCTGTATTTACCCGGGTGTGTGATGCTCTCTGTATTTACCCGGGTGTGTGATACTCTCTGTATTTACGGGGGAGGGGGGGGTGTGATGCTCCCTGTATTTACCCGGGTGTGTGATGCTCTCTGTATTTACCCGGGTGTATGATACTCTCTGTATTTACCCGGGTGTGTGATGCTCTCTCTATTTACCCGGGTGTGTGATACTCTCTGTATTTACCCGGGTGTTGTATTTACCCGGGTGTGTGATGCTCTCTGTATTTACCCGGGTGTATGATACTCTCTGTATTTACCCGGGTGTGTGATGCTCTCTCTATTTACCCGGGTGTGTGATACTCTCTGTATTTACCCGGGTGTGTGATACTCTCTGTATTTACCTGGGTGTGATACTCTCTCTATTTACCCGGGTGTGTGATGCTCTCTGTATTTACCCGGGTGTGGGTTGCTCTCTGTATTTACCCGGGTGTGTGATACTCTCTGTATTTACCTGGGTGTGTGATACTCTCTGTATTTACCCGGGTGTGTGATGCTCTCTGTATTTACCCGGGTGTGATACTCTCTGTATTTACCCGGGTGTGTGATACTCTCTCTATTTACCCGGGTGTGATACTCTCTGTATTTACCCGGGTGTGTGATACTCCCTGTATTTACCCGGGTGTGTGATACTCTCTGTATTTACCCGGGTGTGTGATACTCTCTGTATTTACCCGGGTGTGTGATACTCTCTGTATTTACCCGGGTGTGATATTATCTGTATTTACCCGGGTGTGTGATACTCTCTGTATTTACCCGGGTGTGATACTCTCTGTATTTACCCGGATGTGTGATACTCTCTGTATTTACCCGGGTGTGTGATACTCTCTCTATTTACCCGGGTGTGTGATACTCCCTGTATTTACCCGGGTGTGTGATACTCTCTCTATTTACCCAGGTGTGTGATACTCTCTGTATTTACCCGTGTGTGTGATACTCTCTGTATTTACCCGGGTGTGGGTTACTCTCTGTATTTACCCGGGTGTGATACTCTCTGTATTTACCCGGGTGTGATACTCTCTGTATTTACCCGGGTGTGATACTCTCTGTATTTACCCGGGTGTGTGATACTCTCTGTATTTACCCTGGTTTAATATCCTGTGATATTTTCATCTTCCTCAGATTATGCCAAAGGATTTGGTGGGAAATACGGAGTAGAAAAGGACAAGGTGGATAAATCTGCTTTGGGATACGACTACAAAGGAGTGACTGAGAAACACGAGTCACAGACAGGTATGGTCCTTACATACACCTCCCATCCACTCACACAGAATGGTACCTCATAGGAGTAGGCCATTCAGCCCCTTGAGCCTGATACATAGGAACGGCAGTAGGCCAATCAGTCCCTCGAGCCTCTTCTGCTACTCATTTAGATCACGGCTGATCTGTAGCTTAACTCCATCTACCCACCTTGGTTCCATAGCCCTTACCTAACAAAAATCTATCAATCTCAGTTTTGGAATTTTCAATTGACCCCCAGCCTCAACAGCTTTTTGGTGGAGAGAGCCAGATTTCCACTACCGTTTGTGTGAAGAAATGCTTTTTGTTATCACCCCTGAACGGCCTGGCTCTAATTTTAAGGTGATACCCCCACCAGAGGAAATAGTTTCTCTCTATCTACCCTATCGACTCCTTTAATCATCTTAAACACTTCAATTAGATCACCCCTTAATCTTCTATAATCAAGGGAATACAAGCCTAGTTTATGCAACCTGTCCTTGTAATTTAACCCTTTTAGCCCCATTCTCATTCTGGCAGTTCAGTGCTGCACCTCCTCCAAGACCAACATATCCTTCCTGAGGTGTGGTCCCCAGAACTGATCGCAGTGCTCCAGGTGGAGTCTAACCAGAGCTCTGTACAACTGGAACATGACTTCCACCCCTGTGTATTCCAGCCCCCTGAGATAAAGGCCAACATTCCATTAGCATTTTTAATGATTTTTTTTGTGGCTGCTCACCAGCTTGTAGTGATTTTTGTACTTGGACCCCTAACCCTCTCTGCTGCTCCACAGTTCCCAGCTTCTCGCCGGTTAGAAAATACTCTGGACTATCTTTCTTCGGTCCATAGTGGATGACCTCACATTTTCCGAGACTGAACTCCAACTGCCACAGTTTTCCCCACTCACTTAAACTATCAATGACCCTTTGCAACTTCCTACTTTTATCTACACTATTTACTGAGCCACCTAACTTAGTGTTGTCAGCAAACTTAGATCTACGGCTCTCTGTTCCTTCATCTAAGTCATGAATAAATGTAATGAAAAGCTGAGGCCCCAGGACAGATCCCTGGGGGACACCACTAGTCACATCCTGCCCAATTGAGTACATACCCATTATCCCCACTCTCTGTCTCCTACCCCCTAACCAATTCCCTATCCAAGCCAATGGGTTGCCTTCAGTTTCATGCACTCTCATTTTTGCTAACAGTCTCTTACCTTGTCGAATGCCTTCTGGAAGCCCATATACATAACATTCATAGGGGGAAATATTGAGTCGCGCCCCCTTTGGGACGCTAACTTCGCCGGGACGCTAACTTCGCCGGGACGCTACCAAAAAAATTAGCACCCCTGCGGACGAAATTCATCGGTAGCACCCCAAGAGGGAAGCCGGGTGCTACTGGAAGTGCCCCGCCTCCCTCTTGGGGCGCTGCGAGCGAATATCGCGATGTTACGTGTCGCGCCACGGTACTGCAGGCCTTCCTCCCCTTCTTAAAGGGGAGGGGCCTTGCGTAACGTGACCCGGAGCCCAGCTGGGCCACCAGGGATCGGAGTGCCGGCAAAAGAGCCCGGCACTCAAAAGAAGTGCCGGGCTCACAGAGAGCAGCCGGCACTCTGCGGGGGGGCTGGTCAGGAGGCCGGGGACGGCAACGGGGGCAGGTGCTGGCAGGCGGACAGCAACAAAAATGGCTGCCTGGCACCTCGCCTTTAATTAGCGCCGCCCCGGCCGCAGGTAGGCCCCCCTGACCCCGTCGGTCATAGCGTTCGGCGGTAAGTCATGGGGCGCTACCGAAGATCACGGCCGGGGCGCTGCGCACGGCAGTGACATCATCGCTGGTGGCGCAGCGCCGCGGTGCGCTAACGGTTACCGCCGCCACTAACCTCTCGCTGAATTTTGCGGGAGGCGTTGGCGGCGCCGCGCCCGGGCGCTAGTTCCTTTGCGCCCCATTAGCGCCCTCTTAGGGCACTAACGGGAGGTGCAAAGCAACCGAATTTTTAGGCCATAGACACTTCCTTGTCTACCATGTTTGTTACCTCCTCAAAAAATTCATCTCGGTTTGTTAGACATGATTTACCCTTTACAAATCCATGCTGACTCTCTGATCAGTTCATATTTGTCCAAATTCTCAGTCACTCAGTCCCTAATAACAGATTCTAGTAACTTTCCCACAACTGATGTTAGACTAATAGGCCTATAATTTCCTAGTTTATCTCTCTTACCCTTCTTAAATATCGGAGTGACATTCGTAATGTTCCAATCCAAGGGGATAATTCCTGAATCAAGAGAGTTTTGGAAGATCATGACCAAAGCATCAACATTTTCCTCACCTACTTCCTTTGATACCCTGGGGTGGAAACCATCAGGTCCGGTAGATCTGTCTATCTTTAATCTCATTAGTTTCCCCATCGGCCTTTTTTTAAACTTCTAATAAATTTAGTTAGCTCCTCTCCTTGATTTAGTTTTAGTTTTCCTTGAACTTTAGCCTCATCCCCTACTGTGAAGATCGATACAAAGTAGCTATTTAGTAAGTCTGCCATTTCCTGATTTCCAATTACCATATCAGCGGTGTCTTTTTTTTAAGGACATTACTCTTAGCAACTCTCCTTTTCTTAATACATTTGTAAAAAACCTTCAGTGTTGTCCTTGATATTGCTCGCAAGCTTTCTCTCGTATTCCCTTTTTGCAGCTCTTATCACTTTCATTGCGTCCCTTTGCTGTTCTTTCTCTTCTTCTTCTTAGGCAGTCCCTTGGAACCGAGGATGACTTGCTTCCACATTAAAAATGAGTTCTCGTGTGACCCGTCCATCGGAGCTGCTGTTCTTTAGATCTCTCCTAATTTGCGAGATCTCTACTGTTCTTTGCCTTCATATAAGCCCTTTCATATAAGTTTTATATTATCTCTCACTTCCCTTGTTGATCAAAGTTGTTTAATTACTCAAGTCGCGCTCTTGCCCTTTAGGGGTATGTACAGGTCTTGTATTCTACCAAATACTTTTTGAACACCTTCCACTGTTCATCTGTTAGTAGTTCTGGGTACCTGTTAATGGGGATAAGGAGTAGAATTTCGAAGTTTGTGAATGATGCAAAACATGGCAACGTAGTAAATCGTCAGCAGAATAGTAGCAGACTTCAGGAGGACAGAGACAGGCTGGTGAAATGGGCATACACATGGCAGATGCAATTTAATGCGGATAAGTGTGAAGTGATGCAGGAGAAACAGCGTGGAGAGCCAGTGTAATCTAAATGGTACTATTTTGAGCGGTGGGGTGGGGGGGCGGGGGTGCAAGAGCAGAGGGGCCTTGGGGTGCATATTCACAAATCTTTGAAGGTGGCAGGGCAAGTTGATAAGGCGGTTAAGAAAGCATATGGGATACTTGGCTTTGTAATCAGGGGCACTGAATACAAAAACAAGGAAGTCATGCTACACCTTTACAAATCACTGGTTAGGCCTCAGCTGGATTATTGTGTGCAATTCTGGGCACCAAACTTTAGGAAGGATGTCAAGGCCTTGGAGCGGGTACAGAGGATTTTACCAGACTGACACCAGGGATGAAGGACTTCAGTTATGTGGAGAGATTGGAGAAACTGGGATTATTCTCCTTAGAGCAGAGAAGGTTAAGGGGAGAACTAATGGAGGTGTTCAAAATTATCAGGGGTTTTGATAGAGCAAGTAGGGAGAAACTGTTTCCTTTGGCAAGTGGGTCAGTAACCAGAGGTCATAGATTTAAAGAA
The DNA here is from genome assembly GCA_030390025.1 of Squalus acanthias. NCBI lineage: Eukaryota > Metazoa > Chordata > Chondrichthyes > Squaliformes > Squalidae > Squalus > Squalus acanthias. The sequence continues at coordinate 783,145 of JASTWF010000055.1, forward strand.
CTAGAGGGAAAATGAGGAGAAATTTCTTTACACAAAGAGTTGTTAAGATCTGGAATGCATTAGCTGAAAGGATGGTGGAATCAGATTCCACAGGAACTGTCAAATGGCAATTGGACATGTACTCGAAGAAGAATAACTTGCAGGGTTACAGGGAAAAAGCTGGGGTTTGGGATTAAATTGGCCAGCACTTTCACGATGGGCCGAATAGCCTATTTCTGTGCTGTGTGTGATACTCTCTCTATTTACCCGGGTGTGTGATACTCTCTCTATTTACCCGGGTGTGTGATACTCTGTATTTACCTGGGTGTGTGATACTCTGTATTTACCCGGGTGTGTGATACTCTCTGTATTTACCCGGGTGTGTGATACTCTCTGTATTTACCCGGGTGTGTGATACTCTCTGTATTTACCCGGGTGTGATACTCTCTGTATGTACCCGGGTGTGTGATACTCTCTGTATTTACCCGGGTGTGTGATACTCTCTGTATTTGCCCGGGTGTGTGATACTCTCTGTATGTACCCGGGTGTGTGATACTCTCTGTATTTACCCGGGTGTGTGATACTCTCTGTATTTACCCGGGTGTGTGATACTCTCTGTATTTACCCGGGTGTGTGATACTCTCTGTATTTACCCGGGTGTGTGATACTCTCTGTATTTACCCGGGTGTGTGATACTCTCTGTATGTACCCGGGTGTGTGATACTCTCTGTATTTACCCGGGTGTGTGATACTCTCTGTATTTACCCGGGTGTGTGATACTCTCTGTATTTACCCGGGTGTGATACTCTCTGTATTTACCCGGGTGTGTGATACTCTCTATATTTACCCGGGTGTGATACACTCTGTATTTACCCGGGTGTGTGATACTCTCTGTATTTACCCGGGTGTGTGATACTCTCTATATTTACCCGGGTGTGATACTCTCTGTATTTACCCGGGTGTGTGATACTCTCTGTATTTACCCGGGTGTGTGATACTCTGTATTTACCTGGGTGTGTGATACTCTGTATTTACCCGGGTGTGTGATACTCTCTGTATTTACCCGGGTGTGTGATACTCTCTGTATTTACCCGGGTGTGTGATACTCTCTGTATTTACCCGGGTGTGTGATACTCTCTGTATGTACCCGGGTGTGTGATACTCTCTGTATTTACCCGGGTGTGTGATACTCTCTGTATTTACCCGGGTGTGTGATACTCTCTGTATTTACCCGGGTGTGTGATACTCTCTGTATTTACCCGGGTGTGTGATACTCTCTGTATTTACCCGGGTGTGTGATACTCTCTGTATGTACCCGGGTGTGTGATACTCTCTGTATTTACCCGGGTGTGTGATACTCTCTGTATTTACCCGGGTGTGTGATACTCTCTGTATTTACCCGGGTGTGTGATACTCTCTGTATTTACCCGGGTGTGATACTCTCTGTATTTACCCGGGTGTGTGATACTCTCTATATTTACCCGGGTGTGATACACTCTGTATTTACCCGGGTGTGTGATACTCTCTGTATTTACCCGGGTGTGTGATACTCTCTATATTTACCCGGGTGTGTGATACTCTCTATATTTACCCGGGTGTGATACTCTCTGTATTTACCCAGGTGTGTGATACTCTCTGTATTTACCCGGGTGTGATACTCTCTGTATTTACCCGGGTGTGTGATACTTTCTGTATTTACCCGGGTGTGATACTCTCTGTATTTACCCGGGTGTGTGATACTCTCTATATTTACCCGGGTGTGATACACTCTGTATTTACCCGGGTGTGTGATACTCTCTGTATTTACCCGGGTGTGTGATACTCTCTGTATTTACCCGGGTGTGTGATACTCTCTGTATTTACCCGGGTGTGATACTCTCTGTATTTACCCGGGTGTGTGATACTCTCTGTATTTACCCGGGTGTGTGATACTCTCTGTATTTACCCGGGTGTGTGATACTCTCTGTATTTACCCGGGTGTGATACTCTCTGTATTTACCCGGGTGTGTGATACTCTCTGTATTTACCCGGGTGTGTGATACTCTCTGTATTTACCCTGGTTTGATATCCTGCGATATTTTCATCTCCCTCAGATTATGCCAAAGGATTTGGTGGGAAATACGGTGTAGAAAAGGACAAGGTGGATAAATCTGCTTTGGGATACGACTACAAAGGAGTGACTGAGAAACACGAGTCACAGAAAGGTATGGTCCTTACACACACCTCCCATCCACTCACACGGAATGGTACCTCCCGTTCCCACACACGGAATGGTACCTCCCGTTCCCACACACCCCGCCCACTCACACAGAATGGTACCTCCCGTTCCCACACACCCCACCCACTCACACGCAATGGTACTTCCCGTTCCCATACACCCCATCCACTCACACAGAATGGTACTTCCCGTTCCCACACACCCCACCCACTCACACGGAATGGTACCTCCCGTTCCCACACACCCCGCCCACTCTCACAGAATGGTACTTCCCTTTCCCACACACCCACACAGAATGGTACCTCCCGTTCCCACACAAAGACCTTCGGAAGAGCCCTCCCACCTGGCACCAGAGTGCTGTTTCCATTCCCCGCACAAATCTCTCTGATTGATGCCACCAATTTATGATCAGTTTATTCTTGCCGTGCCAGCTCACTGCAGTCTTGAAAAGTGACCCAAGCCCACTTTGTGTAACAGCATGGAGGAAATTTTCACCCCATTAATATCGGCTGGACTGGAACCCAGATCGAAGAGGCGAAATCTCTTGAGTGTTCACCCTCTTTACACAAGCCACCTGAACCCATCCCCCACTCACCTGACTGATCACATGACTCCACCTGTGGCCCTTTGCACTAAGAACATAAGATCAATACAATTGCCTTGCAGATTATGCGAAAGGATTTGGAGGAAAGTTTGGAGTACAGACGGACAATCAGGATAAGACTGCCTATGGCTGGGATTACAAGGAGGAGGTGAAGCTTCATGAGTCACAGACAGGTGAGGGGGCGAGTGGAGAACGTACCAATAAGTGAATGGAGGGCAGGCGTACTGCCCGCCCCCCCCCCCCCCCCCGCAATGTGGACGATATCGGGGTAGGGAGCAATTGATAAACGGGATGGGGCGGGAGATCTTTCCCCGTGCTGTGAGTCCAGTGGATCTTCAGTAAGGTGGGACTTCAGTTGCCTCTATCTGCCCCCCTGACAACAGCCACTTCTCCATGGTCGGGATCACTTAAATACTGAGGGTGTGCGCTGGGGGCCATTGGAGGCACTGTCTGTGTGCCCACATCAGGCAGGAGGGGGTGCAGCTTATGCTCCTGGGTAAAGAAAGGGGAAGTTGGCATTGCTGCTTCGAGTGACCCAATCGATCGCTCTCCAATCAGCTGCTGCAGTCAAAGGAGCCATTTAAAATGTAACCCCTCCCCGCACAGCCTACAGCAACCCCAGGGCTGCGCCCAGCTCCTTATGCCCAGTGTGGGTAAGGGGTGTAAATGACGGGACTACGTCATCCTGTCAGCTGCACCTCATTGTAATTGGCTGGTCCATATTTGGGCAGACAGGTGACACCACCTCTGGTGGAAAATTCCAGAAGTGGCATCATGGAGCGGGGAGCCGCTGGAACAGCTCAGCTCGATGCCCCTCCCCCACCCTCCCAGCCTTACATGGCTTTACAGGCACAACTGAGGAGGAAAATCTACCCCCAGTTCAGAGTGAGAGGGGAATTCGTGGGAACTTTCTCACCCAAAGGGGAATTCAGTTGGAGAATAAGTTCTCAGGGAAGGATATTGAAGTGGACTCTAAATTACATAGAATATACAGCACAAAAAGAGGCCGTTTGGCCCAACTAGTCTGTGCTGGTGTTTATACTCCACACAAGTCTCCTCCCATTCCACCTGCCTCATCTCAGCCTTTCAGCAGATCTTTCTATTCCCTTTTCTCTCATGGACTCGTCTAATTTCCTTTTGAAAACATCTAAGCTATTTACCTCATCCACTTCCTGTGGTAGCGAGTTCCACATTCTAACCGCTCACTGAGTAAAGAAATTTCTCCTTCTTTCTCTATTGGGTTTATTAGTAACTATCCTGTATTTATGGCCCCTAGTTTTGGATTCTCCCACAAGTGGAAACATTCCCTCCACATCTACCCTGTCCAACACATTCAAGACCTCAATCAGGTTTCCTCTAAGTCTCAAAGGTAGTAATCTCAGGATTGCTACCAGTGCCACGTGCTAGTCAGAGTAGAAATAGGAGGATATTTCAAATGAATACGTGGCTAGAGGAATGGTGCAAGGGGGAGGGATTCAAATTCCTGGGACATTGGAACCGGTTCTGGGGGGGGTGGGACCAGTACAAACCGGACGGTCTGCACCTGGGCAGGGCCGGGACCGCTGTCCTAGGGGGAGTGTTTGCTAGTGCTGTTGGGGAGGATTTAAACTAATGTGGCAGGGGGTTGGGAACCTGAGCAGGGAGACAGAGGAAAGCATGTCAGGAAGGGACAGAAGGTATGGAGTAAAAGGTAAAGTGTTAAATAAGGAAAAAGCAGGAAGTAAGTGTCGCAAAACACATTTGAAAGTTCTTTATCTGAATGCACGTAGCATTCGTAACAAAATTGACGAGTTAACGGCACAAATAACTATGTATGGGTATGATCTTGTGGCCATTACAGAAACATGGCTGCAGGGTGACAACGTCTGGGAATTAAATATGCCAGGGTATTTAACAATCAGGAAGGACAGGCAGGAAGGAAGGGGAGGGGGGTGGCTATGTTAATAAAGGAAAGAATCACTGTAATACAGAGAAATGATATTGGGTCAAAAGATCAGGATAATGAAACAGTTTGGGTAGAGATAAGGAATAATAAGGGGAAAAAAACACTGGTGGGCGTAATATATAGGCCTCCTAATAGTTGCAACTCTGTTGGAAGAAGTATTAATCAGGAAATAGTTGGGGCATGTAATAAGGGAACAGCTATAATTATGGGGGATTTAAACTATCATATTAACTGGACAAATCAAATTGGGCAGGGCAGCCTTGAGAAAGAGTTTATTGAGTGTCTTAGGGATGGATTTCTTGAGCAGTATGTAACTGATCCTACAAGGGGGCAAGCAACCTTGGACCTGGTACTGTGTAATGAGTCTGGATTAATTAATAATGTCCTAGTTAAGGATCCCCTTGGAATGAGTGACCATAACATGGTTGAATTCCATATCCAATTAGAGGGTGAGAAGGTTGGTTCTCAAACAAGCATAATGAGCTTGAATAAAGGAGACTATGATGGCATGAGACCAGAATTGATTAAAGTGAACTGGGAAAATAGATTAAAGGGTAAGACGGTACATGAGCAGTGGTGTTCATTCAAGGAGTTATTTTACAACTTTCAAAATAAATATATTCCACTGAGGAAAAAAGGGTGTAAAAGAAATGACAGCCATCCATGGCTAAGTAAAGAAATTAAAGAAAGTATCCAACTGAAAACAAGGACATATAAGGTAGCCAAAGTTAGTGGGAGGATAGAAGATTGGGAAGTCTTCAAAAGACAACAAAAAGTAACTAAAGGATTGATTAAGAAAGGGAAAATAGACTATGAAAATAAATTAGCAAAAATATAAAAACAGATAGCAAGAGTTTCTATAGTTATATAAAAAGAAAAAGGGTGGTTAAGGCAAACGTAGGTCCCTTAGAGGATGAGACCGGGAAATTAATGGTGGGAAACATGGAGATGGCAAAAATGCTGAACAAATATTTTGTTTCAGTCTTTACGGTAGAGGACACTAAGAATATCCCAACACTGGACAAACAGGGGGCTCTAGTGGGGGAGGAGCTAAATACGATTAAAATCACTAAGGAATTGGTACTCAGTAAAATAATGGGATTCAAGGCGGATAAATCCCCTGGACCTGATGGCTTACATCCTAGGGTCTTGAGGGAAGTGGCAGTAGGAATTGTGGATGCTTTGGTAATAATTTTCCAAAACTCCCTGAACTCAGCAAAGGTCCCGGCAGATTGGAAAACTGCTAATGTAACACCCTTATTTAAAAAGGGTTGTAGGCAGAAGGCTGAAAATTATAGACCAGTTAGCCTAACATCTGTGGTGGGTAAAATTTTGGAGTCTATTATTAAGGAGACAGTAACGGAACATTTAGATAAACATAATTTAATAGGACAAAGTCAGCATGGCTTTATGAAGGGGATGTCATGTCTGACAAATTTGCTCGAGTTCTTTGAGGACATAACGTACAGGGTGGATAAAGGGGAACCAGTGGATGTAGTGTATTTAGACTTCCAGAAGGCATTCGACAAGGTGGCAATAAAAGATTATTACTCAAGATAAAAAAATCACTGGATTGTGGGTAATATTGTGGCATGGGTGGAGGATTGGTTATCTAACAGGAAGCAGAGAGTTGGGATAAATGGTTCATTCTCGGACTGGCAACCAGTAGCCAGTGGTGTTCCGCAGGGGTCGGTGCTGGGTCCCCAACTCTTTACAATCTATATTAACGATTTGGAGGAGAGGACCGAGTGTAACATATCAAAGTTTGCAGATGCTATAAAGATGGGAGGGAAAGTAGAGAGTGAGGAGGACATAAAAATACCTACAAGGGGATATAGACAGGCTGGGTGAGTGGGCAGAGATTTGGCAGATGCAATACAATATTGGAAAATGTGAGGTTATGCACTTTGGCAGGAAAAATCAGAGAGCAAGTTATTATCTTAATGGAGAGAAACTGGAAAGTACTGCAGTACAAAGGGATCTGGGGGTCTTGGTGCAAGAAAATCAAAAAGTTAGTATGCAGGTGCAGCAGGTGATCAAGAAAGCCAATGGAATGTTGGCTTTTATTGCTAGGGGGATAGAATATAAAAACAGGGACGTATTGGTGCAGTTGTATAGGGTATTGGTGAGACCGCACCTGGAGTACTGCATACAGTTTTGGTGTCCATACTTAAGAAAAGACATACTTGCTCTCGAGGCAGTACAAAGAAGGTTCACTCGGTTAATTCCGGGGATGAGGGGGTGGACATACGAGGAGAGGTTGAGTAGATTGGGACTCTACTCATTGGAGTTCAGAAGAATGAGAGGCGATCTTATTGAAACATATAAGATTGTGAAGGGGCTTGATCGGGTGGACGCGGTAAGGATGTTCCCAAGGATCTGTGAAACTAGAACTAGGGGACATAATCTTAGAATAAGGGGCTGCTCTTTCAAAACTGAGATGAGGAGAAACTTCTTCACTCAGAGGGTAGTGGGTCTGTGGAATTTGCTACCCCAGGAAGCTCTGGAAGCTACATCATTAAATAAATTAAAAACAGAAATAGACCGTTTCCTAGAAGTAAAGGGAATCAGGGGTTACGGGGAGCGGGCAGGAATTTGGACATGAGTCTAGGTTCGGATCGGTCATGGCCCTGTGGGTAGTGGAGCGGGCCCAGGGGACCGTGTAGCCTGATCCTGCTCCTATTTCGTGTGTGCAATTCTGTTAGGTTCAGGAGATGGTTCTGTGATAGTAGATTGGCGGTTAGGATCAGATCAGCCATGATCTCATTGAATGGCGGAGCAGGCTCGAGGGGCCAATTGGCCTACTCCTGCTCCTATTTCTTATGTTCTTATGTTCTCTTTCCTAAAGAAAAAACCCCCAACCTGTTCAATCTTTCCTGAAACCTGTAATCTCTCAGTTCTGGTACCATTCTTGTCAATGTTTTTTGCACTTTCTCCAGTGCTTCTCTGTCCTTTTTATAGTCTGGAGACCAGAACTGTGCACAGTGCCCAAAGTGCGGTCTGACCAGGGTCCTGTACAAGTTGAACCTAACTTCACTACTTTTGAATTCTATACCCCTGGAAATAAATCCCAGCATTTGTTCGCATTTTTAATTGATTTTCTGACCGGCAATGCTGCTTTTAATGATTTGTCCACCTGTATCCCTGGATCCCTTTGCTCTTCTACCCCATTCACTTTCTTATTTTCTAAGGTGTCGGTGATGTTTCTATTTTTCCTACCAAAGTGCATCACCTCACATTTATCTATGTTAAAGTTCATTTGCCACTTAACTGCCCAGTCTGCAAGTTTTCTAATGTCATCTTGTATTATTTTGCATTCTTCCTCAGTGTTAGCTGTACCCCCAGTTTGGTATCATCTGCAAAGTTCTGATGAAAGGTCACCGACCTGAAACGTTAACTCTGTTTCTCTCTTCACAGATGCTGCCTGACCTGCTGAGTTTCTCCAGCATTTTCTGTTTTTATTGCAAATTTTAATATTGAGTTACTTATTCCTAAATCCAAATGCAATAATATAAATAATGAATAACATAATCACTGATCCTGGTGGAACACTGCGTTCTACCTTCCTCCAATCTGAATAACTACCCTTTACTGCTACTCTCTGCTTTCTACTTTTTAGCCAATTTGCTATCCATTCAGCTATTTGTCCCCCGACTCCACATGCCCTAATCATTGTCACGAGTCTACCGTGTGGTACCTTATCAAAGTACATGACATCTACTGCATTAATCTAGTCTACTCTTCTGTTACCTCTTCAAAGAATTCTATCAGGTTAGTTAAACATGACTTAACCTTTTGGAATCCATGCTGACTACTTTTTATTCTATTTTCTGTCTCTAGATGCTCTTCTATCACTTTTAGTATAGATTCCAGTATCTTTCCTATCACTGACGTTAAGCTGACTGGTCTATAGTTCCCAGGTTTTGTTCTATCTCCCTTTTTGTATATAGGGACAACATTACTGTCCGCCAGTCCTCTGGCACTACACTCTCTTCTATGGATAGGGTCAAGGTGCAATTTGATGTGTTTCTGGTGGGATTGAGGTGGTTGTGGTTGGGCTCACGCTGCACTGTGCCCTTGCACAGGGAGCTGCAGACCATGATAACTCAGCAAGATCCCAGAACTTTCCCAATGGCTCATCTGGAGTTAGGATAGAGATCAGCCATGATCTAATTGAATAGCGGAACAGGCTCAAGGGGCTGAATAGCCTACTCCTGTTCCTATGTTCCGATATGAAGTGCTCAGCGTGGGACTGAGCCATTCTGAAGGCCTCAGGTTCAATCCTTGGTCCATGCTGGGTTATCCGATCTCAGCACCACTATTGGCCTCAGTTCCCTGGAATCGGGGAGGGGGGAAAAAATCAGTCAGGGTTCCTGCTCCTGGTCACTATCCAGAGAGGCCCGCTGGAGCATGCGTGGGAGTGGACAGTGGGCGAGAATGGGGTCCAGCTCGGCCTTGATTCATCACCACAGTCAAATAGCTCGGTGCTACTTGGGTGAGGCACCAGAGGGCTACTGGTGAATGTGGAACCGTACCCAGTGAGAGTCGGCGCCCTTGGGAAAGGAGGGATGGAATTGGGGTCAAAAGCCCGCTTCTGTGCCATTACACTGGTCACCTTGGTAACGTTTTTCTTCATCTCTCTGTTATCCGCCCTCTCTCTGTAGATCATGCCAAGGGCTTTGGTGGGCGATATGGAGTACAGCAGGACCGGATGGACAAGGTAAGCCCTTAAAGATTCTAAACTCCATGAGAGGCGCCACAACTCTCTGTAACAAAGCAAGGCGCAGCCTCAGGCTTGTGGAACTCATCCCCGCCGTCAGTCCTCCTTCCCTCCGACAACCTTGAATACCCAAGCTCGGCTTCACAACTTCCTGATTTACTCGGGAGAGGAAGTGAGGTAAATCAGGAAGTTGAACCTTGGCCCTTCACCCCAGTGTCTCAGTGGACTAGAGACATCAACTATTCTGACACACGGCACCGATAGTCAGGATTGGTGCTATAATGTTTCCATGGCAATGACCAGCCATAGCTGCAACAATATACCGATGGTCATCAACATATTTGTACCTCTTTATACTTCCGGTTTACGTAAATATTTCGTGGATTGGGTACAGCGCAGATTCACCAGAATAATACCGGGGCTTAAAGGGTTAACTATGAGGACAGGTTGCATAAACTTGGTTTGTACACCATTGAGTTTAGAAGGTTGAGGGGTGATCGAATCGAATGTTTAAAATGATAAAAGGATTCAATAGGGTCGGACCAAAGAAACTATTTCCTCTGGTGGGAGAATCCAGAACAAGGGGGCACAATTTTAGAATTAGAGCGAGGCTATTCTTCTTCTTCTTCAGTCACACTAGAAATGAGTTCTCAGGTGACTGATGAGTCCAATGCAGGACCTACAACCTCTGTCACAGGTGGGGCAGACGGTGGTTGAAGGGGCGGGCGGGTGGGGTGCTTGGGTTGACGTGCGCTCCTTCCGCTTGCTCCCGGTGAAGAGACTCGAGGTGTTCGGCGCCTTCCCGGATGCTTCTCCTCCACTTTGTGCGGTCTTGGGCCAGGGATTCCCAGGTGTCGGTGGGGATGTTGCACTTTTTCAAGGAGGCTGTTCAGGAGTGAAGTCAGGAAGCATTTTTTCACACAAAAGGTAGTGGAAATCTGGAACACTCTCACCTAAAAGGCTGTGGAAGCTGGGGATCAATTGAAATTTTCAAGACTGAGACGGATAGATTTGTGTTTGGTGAGGGTATCGAGAGATATGGAACAAAGGCAGGTAAATGGAGTTGAGGTACAGATCAGCCATGCTGGTCTAACTGAATGGTGGAGCGTGCTCGAGGGGCTGAATGGCCTTGTCCTGTCCCTACACTCCTATCTGTTCCGGTGGATGGTTAAGCTGTAGTGGGGCGGGGGGAACAGTAGGGTTGGAATTCTGGTAGACAAGGGTTTTATTTATCCAGCCCTGGTGGGGGGGGGGGGGGGGGGTGCAGTCGTACTGCCGGCCTCTGGGTGTGCCGACTGTGTGTATCAGGTCTGTCTGCACCGATCTTTTTCCTCTGGTTAGATTGGCGGTTGACCGTTTTACCGATTCACGTTGCAGAACGCGGCCTCCTTCACCGAGATGGAGAGTCCGACCTCGTCCTATCAGAAGACGACGCCAGTGGAAGCTGGTGAGTTGCTCTGTGAAGCCGCCCTGGGCCGATGGGCACCGTTCCGGATTCAAATTCCAGGACGACAAAAACACCCACATATTTACTTTTCAGTTCCCTCCTCCCCCCTCTCTCCTGGATGCTCTGTTCTGGCTGTGTGTAAACATCGTTGGCTGTAAAGCATTTTGGGACGTCCGGTGGTCGTGAAAGGCGCTATATAAATGCAAGTCTTTCTTTCTTACCACGGTACACTTCTATGGGCATTGCCCAACCCCCAGTACCTCACCAAGGTCTGAGCCTAGACAGGGAGTGTCGGCAAGAGGAGGTGTCTCAGCTGAGACTGATCCTGTCCTTCCGCGCCACACACCCACCCCTCGGGGGCACCATCCACACACCCACCCCTCGGGGGCACAGTCCACACACCCACCCCTCGGGGGCACCGTCCACACACCCACCCCTCGGGGGCACAGTCCACACACCCACCCCTCGGGGGCACCGTCTACACACCCGCCCCTCGGGGGCACAGTCCACACACCCGCCCCTCGGCACAGTCCACACACCCACCCCTCGGGGGCACCGTCCTCACACCCACCCCTCGGGGGCACCGTCCTCACACCCACCCCTCGGGGGCACCGTCCTCACACCCACCCCTCGGGGGCACAGTCCACACACCCACCCCTCGGGGGCACAGTCTACACACCCACCCCTTGGGGGCACCGTCCACACACTCGCCCCTCGGGGGCACCGTCCACACACCCACCCCTCGGGGGCACCGTCCACACACCCACCCCTCGGGGGCACCGTCCTCACACCCACCCCTCGGGGGCACCGTCCACACACCCACCCCTCGGGGGCACCGACCTCACTGCCCCTCGGGGGCACCGTCCACACACCCACCCCTCGGGGGCACCGTCCTCACACCCACCCCTCGGGGGCACCGTCTACACACCCGCCCCTCGGGGGCACCGACCTCACTGCCCCTCGGGGGCACCGTCCACACACCCACCCCTCGGGGGCACCGTCCTCACACCCACCCCTCGGGGGCACCGTCCACACACCCGCCCCTCGGGGGCACCGACCTCACTGCCCCTCGGGGGCACCGTCCTCACACCCACCCCTCGGGGGCACCGTCCTCACACCCACCCCTCGGGGGCACCGTCCACACACCCGCCCCTCGGGGGCACAGACCGCTCCGGGCTGCAGCGTGCCATCGATCAGCAGCTGGAACCCTGATGCATGGATTTTTTTCTCTCTTCCCCGCATCCCCCCCTCCCGCCATGGTTGTGATACGCAGGCTCCTGCCTGCTCTCCGCAAGGGCGAGAGGTCTGATCCCCACAGCGGGTCTCGTTCTCCATGTAACTGACCCCTGGGCTGGCGCTGTTCCCTGTAACTCCCTCTCACATCTATAATCTGTTAAATTCTATATCCATCAAAGGGGATGGGAACTCCAATTTGCCAGTGTTCCCTCAGCCTGAGCCCATTTTTCTTTGTTCTTTGTCCCTCGATCTGCACTCACTGTTTTGCGGACTGATTTCAATACCTTGGGCTCTCTCTGTCGCTCTCTCTCTCTTTCTTTCTTTGTCTTGGAATTCTTCTGCCGCTCGATATCCTCCCCCGCCCTCCCTTCTGGCCCCCTCTATCCCTATATCTGTCTCTCTTCATTTCTCTCTCTCTCTTTAAATTTATATCTCTCACTTTGTCTGTCTCTATCTTTCTGTCTCATCCTTTTTCTCTCTTTGTTTCTCGTTCTCCCTGAATCTCCCTCTCTAACTGTGTGTGAATTTCTCTCTCTGTTTTCCTCTTTCTCTCCCTCTCCTGTTCCCCCTCTCTCCCCCTTCTCTCTGTCTCGCTCTCCCTCTCTGTCTCTCTCTTTCTCCATTTCTCTCACTCACACTCTTCCTCTCTGCCTCTGTGTCTGCAGCCAGCAGTGGTGCGAGCAGCCTGAAGGCGAGGTTCGAGAACATGGCCAAAGCCAGTGATGAGGAAAACAAGAAGAGAGCAGAGGAGGAACGTGCTCGCAGACAGGTCCGAGAGAGACAGGAGCGGGAGGAGGCGCACAGGAAGCAGCAGGTGAGCCGGGGAGGGGAAGAGGAGGCGCACAGGAAGCAGCAGGTGAGTCGGGGGAGCGGAAGAGGAGGCGCTCAGGAAGCAGCAGGTGAGTTGGGGTGGCAGGTGATGGTCAGCGGGTAACTCGTTGGATCAGCTCAGGGCTGCGTAAATTTCCACGCAAGAGCCCAACGTTGGAATGAGTTTATCGCCTCAATCTAGTCTCGTGAGGAAGGACCACACCTGTAGCAGCTGCCTGCCCTTTGCTCCTTTCTGTAGAGCTATCTTCCCCTGCGTTGATAAATACAGCTAGAGACAGGTTTCGAGCGCTGTCTGTGTGCCAGGAATGAGAGTTCCAGATACAGAGTCTTTTGCTCACGGACAACACACAAGATTATGCAAAGGCTGTGGGATCTTTTACATCCACCTGAGAGGGCAGACAGGGCCTCTGTTTAACGTTTTATCTGACAGTGCAGCACTCCCTTAGTACTGCCCCTCCGACAGTGCAGCACTCCCTTAGTACTGCCCCTCCGACAGTGCAGCACTCCCTCTGTACTGCCCCTCCGACAGTGCAGCGCTCCCTCTGTACTGCCCCTCCGACAGTGCAGCACTCCCTCAGTACTGCCCCTCCGACAGTGCGGCGCTCCCTCTGTACTGCCCCTCCGACAGTGCAGCGCTCCCTCAGTACTGCCCCTCCGACAGTGCAGCGCTCCCTCAGTACTGCCCCTCCGACAGTGCGGCGCTCCCTCAGTACTGCCCCTCCGACAGTGCGGCGCTCCCTCAGTACTGCCCCTCCGACAGTGCAGCGCTCCCTCAGTACTGCCCCTCCGACAGTGCAGCGCTCCCTCAGTACTGCCCCTCCGACAGTGCAGCACTCCCTCAGTACTGCCCCTCCGACAGTGCAGCGCTCCCTCAGTACTGCCCCTCCGACAGTGCAGCGCTCCCTCAGTACTGCCCCTCCGACAGTGCGGCGCTCCCTCAGTACTGCCCCTCCGACAGTGCGGCGCTCCCTCAGTACTGCCCCTCCGACAGTGCGGCGCTCCCTCAGTACTGCCCCTCCGACAGTGCGGCGCTCCCTCAGTACTGCCCCTCCGACAGTGCGGCGCTCCCTCAGTACTGCCCCTCCGACAGTGCGGCGCTCCCTCAGTACTGCCCCTCCGACAGTGCGGCGCTCCCTCAGTACTGCCCCTCCGACAGTGCGGCGCTCCCTCAGTACTGCCCCTCCGACAGTGCGGCGCTCCCTCAGTACTGCCCCTCCGACAGTGCAGCGCTCCCTCAGTACTGCCCCTCCGACAGTGCAGCGCTCCCTCAGTACTGCCCCTCCGACAGTGCAGCGCTCCCTCTGTACTGCCCCTCCGACAGTGCAGCGCTCCCTCAGTACTGCCCCTCCGACAGTGCAGCGCTCCCTCAGTACTGCCCCTCCGACAGTGCAGCGCTCCCTCAGTACTGCCCCTCCGACAGTGCAGCGCTCCCTCTGTACTGCCCCTCCGACAGTGCAGCGCTCCCTCTGTACTGCCCCTCCGACAGTGCAGCGCTCCCTCTGTACTGCCCCTCCGACAGTGCAGCGCTCCCTCTGTACTACCCCTCCGACAGTGCAGCGCTCCCTCAGTACAGCCCCTCCGACAGTGCAGCGCTCCCTCTGTACTGCCCGACAGTGCAGCGCTCCCTCTGTACTGCCCGACAGTGCAGCACTCCCTCAGTACTGACCCTCCGACAGTGCAGCGCCCCCTCTGTACTGCCCGACAGTGCAGCACTCCCTCAGTACTGACCCTCCGACAGTGCAGCGCCCCCTCTGTACTGCCCGACAGTGCAGCGCTCCCTCAGTACTACACTGGGAGTCTCAGCCTGGATTATGGGCTCAAGTCTCTGGAGTGGGACTTGAACCCATGACCTTCTGACTTGGAAGCGAGAGCGCTGGCACTGAGTCAAAGCTGGCACTCCGCTTCTCTCTCTCCTCACACTGTTTACTATCAATCATCACTTGTATAGTCAGCTCCTTCTCATTGCTAGCTCCCAGACCAGCTCCAGACAGCTCCCTGGTTCTGCAGTATTGAGAAACTGGCCAGGTGATGTGTCAGCAAGTTTGTTCAGTGAGTGGCTGAGCTGTACAGACCAGGATGAACCAAATTCCAATCCCCAGTCTATGCCGAGTCATCTGATCTCCATCAAAGCAATTGACCTCAGTGCCCCCAACCTTAGCGATGGGGAGAACCAGCCACAGATCCCACTCCTGATGGCCATCCACTGACTCCTGCTGAATGGGCAGTTGTGTGGGGCCCCCATGAAGGAATAGCCTGCTGACACTCACCATCTAGGTTCACACCTGAACAAACCGTTGCTGAGGTGAGGTACGGAGGGTGCCAGGGCCTCCGCAACCCGTACCCAGCCCGGCAAGAGTTGGGGTCTTTGGGAATGGTTGCGGGGGGAGGGGTGCGATGAGTCGACTTCAAAAGAGCGAGGGGGCAGGGAGGAGGAGGAAGAGTGTGTAGGACGGGGGGTCTCTGAGCTCAGGAGGAACAACAGAAGAGTACTGACCAGAGTAGGATGGATAAAATCGAGAGAGACAAGATGGTAAATGACAGAGAAGCTCGAGGTGAGAGGTCACCAATCAGACGAGATGGGAACTGATTGCTTGCACAGTGTAGTCGGGTTCAAAGGCTCCCACCTTGACCCTTGATCCTTGACCCACTTCTTCATTCACAGGAGCAAGTGGAGCAGGAGAAAGAGGCGGTAATACCGGAACCCGAGAGGACAAATCAGCTTCCACCGGTTCCTCGGAGCCGAGGACAGAAACCGGAGCCGGAGCCGGAGCCGGAGCAGGAACCAGAGCCGGAGCCAGAGCCAGAGCCGGAGCCAGAGGAAGCCCCAGTCTATGATAACCCTGATTCTTACCAAGAGGTAATGGACTTTGAACGCCAGCCATTGAAGCACAAGGACCAATATTAAGATTTCAGCGGACAGGTTCTCGTGCATTTTCTAGCGTTTTCTCCCTAAAATAATGTTTCCACGTGAAATGATTTTGGGCAATCACAACGAAGCTACCAGTCACCACGGTAACTCGGCACAACAGCAGTCCTAATTTGGAGCTAATTGGCATTAGAAGACCACAAGATGGCAGCTTTGGGAACTGGAGAAACTCACTAACTCGACAGCAGTGACACTCTGCTAAAGGGCGGCTGATTGTGGAAACACAGTGGAGGGAGCTTTACTCTGTATCTAACCCGTGCTGTACCTGCCCTGGGAGTGTTTGATGGGACAGTGTAGAGGGAGCTTTACTCTGTATCTAACCCCGTGCTGTACCTGCCCTGGGAGTGTTTGATGGGACAGTGTAGAGGGAGCTTTACTCTGTATCTAACCCGTGCTGTACCTGCCCTGGGAGTGTTTGATGGGACAGTGTAGAGGGAGCTTTACTCTGTATCTAACCCCGTGCTGTACCTGCCCTGGGAGTGTTTGATGGGACAGTGTAGAGGGAGCTTTACTCTGTATCTAACCCCGTGCTGTACCTGCCCTGGGAGTGTTTGAGGGGATAGTGTAGAGGGAGCTTTACTCTGTATCTAACCCATGCTGTACCTGCCCTGGGAGTGTTTGATGGGACAGTGTAGAGGGAGCTTTACTCTGTATCTAACTCGTGCTGTACCTGCCCTGGGAGTGTTTGATGGGACAGTGTAGAGGGAGCTTTACTCTGTATCTAACCCATGCTGTACCTGCCCTGGGAGTGTTTGATGGGACAGTGTAGAGGGAGCTTTACTCTGTATCTAACCCCGTGCTGTAGCTGCCCTGGGAGTGTTTGATGGGACAGTGTAAAGGGAGCTTTACTCTGTATCTAGCCCGTGCTGTACCTGATATGGGAGCGCCTGCCTGAAATGGGAAAGTGATCCTTTCCTCACCAGGAATTGTGGAAGAATTTATTTTTGAGGACGAACCCGGGAGACCCCGTGTCCCTGGGGTCCCCTACTGTGAGCCTGGCCAAGATCATAGAAACATAAAAGATAGGAGCAGGAGTAGGCCATTCGGCCCCTTGAGCCTGTTCCGCCATTCAATGAGATCATGGCTGATCATCCAAATTCAGTACCCAGTCCCTGCCTTCTCCCCATATCCCTTGATCCCTTTAACCTTAAGAAATATGTCTAACTCCTTCTTGAATATATTTAATGAATTGGCCTCAACTGCCTTCTGTAGATAATTCCACAGGTTCACCACTCTCTGGGTGAAGAAATTCCTCCTCATCTCAGTCCTAAATGGCTTACCCCTTATCCTTAGACTGTGACCCCTGGTTCTGGACTCCCCCGCCATCGGGAACAGCCTTCCTGCATCTAGTCTGTCTAGTCCTGTTAGAATTTTATAAGTTTCAATGAGATCCCCTCTCATTCTTCTAAACTCTAGCGAATATAAGCCTAATCAACCCAATCTCTCTTCATACGTCATTCCTGCCATCCCAGGTATCAGTCTGGTGAATCTTCGCTGCACTCCCTCCATGGCAAGAACATCCTTCCTCAGATAAGGCGACCAAAACTGCACACAATACTCAAGGTGTGGTCTCACCAAGGCCCTGTACAACTGCAGCAAGACATCCTTGCTCCTGTACTCGAATCCTCTCGCTGTGAAGGCCAACATACCATTTGCCTTCTTAACCGCCTGCTGCACCTGCATGCTTACCTTCAGTGACTGGTGCACAAGGACACCCAGGTCTCGTTGCACTTCCCCTTTTCCCAATCTGTTGCCGTTCAGATAATAATCTGTCTTCCTGTTTTTGACACCAAAGTGGATAACCTCGCATTTATCCACATTATACTGCATCTGCCATGCATCTGCCCAATCACCCAACCTGTCCAAATCATACTGGAGTTTCTCTGCATCCTCCTCACAGCACACACGCCCACCCAGCTTTGTGTTGTCTGCAAACTTGGAGATATTACATCTAGTTCCCTCGTCTAGATCATTAATATATATTGTGAATAGCTGGGGTCCTAGCACCGATCCCTGCGGTACCCCACTAGTCACTGCCTGCCACTCAGAAAAAGACCCGTTTATTCCAACTCTTTGCTTTCTGTCTACCAACCAGTTCTCTATCCAAGTCAGTACCTTACCCCCAATCCCATGTGCCTTAACTTTGCACTCTAATCTCTTATGCGGGACCTTATCGAAAGCCTTCTGAAAGTCCAAATACACCACATCCACTGGTTCTCCCTTATCTATTCTATCAGTTACATCCTCAAAAAATTCCAGTAGATTAGTCAAGCATGATTTACCTTTTGTAAATCCATGTTGACTTTGTCCGATCCTGTCACTGTTTTCTAAGTGCTCTGCTATTACATCTTTTATCATGGACTCTAGCATTTTCCCCACTACCGATGTCAGACTTACCGGTCTATAATTCCCCGTTTTTTCTCTACCACCTTTTTTAAATAGTGGGGTTACATTAGCTACCCTTCAATCCATAGGAACTGTTCCAGAGTCTATAGAATTTTGAAAGATCAGCTGACTGTGATATTTAATTACTCTGCCTGTCTGTCTCTTGTTCTTCTCATTGCAGGAGGTGAATAAGGGAGACTATGAAGATATTTCAGAATGTTCTCACCAGCCAATCTCCAACGACGATGTGGCGGATCAGGGAGACTATGAGGAGCTGTCGCCAATCCCAGGAATGGGAACAGACACGGCCAAAGCTGGTGAGTTGCCCTCTCCAGCTCCTGTAATGTGGCCTGTTTTTTTTGAGGGATAATGTGGTGCTGAGTCATGCTATGTTGATTAACTCTTTCAAAACGGAGATGGATAGATATCTGGTTGGGAATGGACATTGGAGGTACAGAATGAGATAATCAAATACTACAGGGTACAATGGTTCCTGTGCCATTGGTTCTGGTGAGAGGATGGAGGAGATGGTTTTGGAGGGTTCTTGGGGTTTGCTTGATACCTGGGGGTTTCAGGAAGTTTTAATGCAGAATTTTCCATCAGGAGTTTAAATGGGTGGGTAGAGTCCATGATAAGGTGGAGTGTACATGGACCGTGGAAGGAGATTAAATGGGTGAGAAGGTGGGTAGATGGGGTTGAGGAATATGGGGAGAATGTGGGATTGGGGATATGGGGAGAATGTGGGATTGGGGATATGGGGAGAAGGTGGGATTTGGGGATATGGGGAGAAGGTGGGATTGGGGGATATGGGGAGAAGGTGGGATTGGGGGATATGGGGAGAAGGTGGGATATGGGGGGATATGGGAAGAATGTGGGATGGGGATATGGGGAGAAGTGGAAGTTGGGGGATACGGGGAGAAGATGAGGTTGGGGGATACGGGAAGAAAGTGGGATTGAAGGATATGGGAGAAGGTGGGATTGGGGATATGGGGAGAAGGTGGGATTGGGGGTTATGAGGAGAAGGTAGGATTGGGGGATATGGGGAGAAGGTAGGTAGATGGGTTGAACAATATGGTCAGATGGTGGGTAGGTGGGGTTGAAATCATCAAAATTAGAGTTCTTGGACCTTATCCTGTTCCTAAAAATCTTTCTGTTGCAATTTGTCCGTAGGTGCCGAGAATGTTTACGACATTGCGAATGCTGGTGTGACTGCAGTAGCTTTGTATGATTACCAAGGAGGTAGGTCAGCAATGAAAAATAAATGCAATTGGTAGCCAATGTATTTTGTACAGTTCCCTTCTCCTTAGCTTCCTCTGTCCAGTCCCTGACGGAGAGTGAGGGCAGGAAACTGCTCCTTGCAGTCTGACAATACTCCATGTCACCTGTCAGTTGGTTGCCTGTAGGAGAGCCATTTTATTAGATCACAGCTGACCTGTACCTCCGCTCCATTTACCCACCTTTTCTCCATATTCCTTGATACGTTTGCCTATCAAAAATCTATTGGTCCCAGTCTTGTAAATTTCACTTGATCCCTAGTATCCACAGACTTTTGGGGAGAGAGTTGCAGATTTCCACTAGCCTTTGTGTGGAAAAAGTGCTTCCTGATTTCACTCCTGAACAGCTTGGCTCTAATTTTAAAATTATGCCCAACTGTTCCAATCATTTAACCAGAATGTGCTTTGAGGGTTAAATAATGAGGAAAGGTTGCATAGACTAGGCTTGTATTCCCTTGCGTATAGAAGATTACGAGGTGATCTAATTGAGGTGTTTAAGATGATTAAAGGAGTTGATTGGATAGATAGAGAGAAACTATTTCCTTTGGTGGGAGAGTCCAGAACAAGGGGCCATAATCTTAAAATTAGAGCCAGGCCATTCTGTTGGGTAAGGATGTTAAAAGAAAAGAAAGACTTGCATTTATATAGCGCCTTTCATGACCACCGGACGTCTCAAAGCACTTTACAACCAATGAAGTACTTTTTGGAGTGCAAGAAATTAAGGGATATGGAACCAAGGTGGGCAAATGGAGTTGAGGTACAGATCAGCCATGATTTAACTGAATGGCGGAACAGGCTTGAGGGGCTGAATGGCCTACTCCTGTTCCTAGGAATCCTTTTTATCATTTCATACACCTCAATCAGATCATCCGTCAACCTTCTAAACTCAGTTGTATACAAGACACGTTTAGGCAACCTCTCCTCCTCATTTAACCATTTTAGCCCCAGCATCATTCTAGTGAATCTGCCCTGTACCCCCTGCAAGCCCTTTATATCCTTCCTGAGGTGTGGTGCCCAGAACGGAACGCAGTGCTCCAGGTGAGGTCTGACCAAGGCTCTGTACAACTGGAACTTCCACTCCTTTGTAAACCAGCCCCCTTGAGATAAGGGCCAACATTCCATTGGCCTTTTTGATTACTTTTTGTGCCTGTGCAATAGCTTTTAGTAATTTGTGTGCAAGAACACCTAAATCCCTTTGTTCCTCCACAGTTTCTAGTTTCTCACCATTAAGAAAATGTTCCAATTTGTCTTTTTTGGCTCCAAAATGGATGACCTCTCACTTCCTCACATTGACCTCCATTTGCCATGGTTTTTCCCACTCAGTTAATCTGTGTATGACCCTCTGTAACTTGCTGCTCGCATCTATAAACAACTTACTATGCCTCCTAACTTTGTGTCATCTGCATACTTGGATATTCTCTATTTCATCAACCGAGTCTTTGCGAAATACAGTGAAAAGCTGAGGCCCCCGGACAGATCCCTGGGGAACACCACTTGTCACATTCCACCAATCAAAGTACAATTGGGGGCAGCACCTCAGCCCTACACAGTTCATCATCTGCAACATGCTCCCTGTATCTCTCTTACTCTCCCAGTCCTCCTAACTACCTTTATTACATACCTAGCCCACATTGATGCACTTCCTGGTACAACCCATCCTCGGGTGTCAGCCGTGGCTCAGTGGGTAGCACTCTCGCCTCTGAGTCAGAAGGTTGTGGATTCAAGTCCCACTCCAGTGCAACACTGAGGGAGGTGCTGTCCTTCAGGTGAGGTGTTAAACTGAGGCCCCATCTGCCCTCTCAGGTGGATGTAAAGAAAAAAAAAGGAAAGGCTTGTATTTATGTAGTGCCTTTCATGACCTCAGGACGTCCCAAAGCGCCAAAGGGGTGTCCTAGCCAATATTTATCCCTCAACCAACATCACTAAAACAGATTATCTGGTCATTATCATATTGCTGTTAGTGGGAGCTTGCTGTGCGCAAATTGGCTGCCACGTTTCCTATATTATAACAGTGACTACACTTCAAAAGTACTTCATTGACTGTGAGGCTCTTTGGGCCGTCCTGAGGTTGTGAAAGACGCTATATAAATACAAGTTCTTTCTTTAAGAATCACACAACCCAAAACAGGAGTGTCCGGTTCAGAGCCAGGTGCTCAGCAGCTCTCAGCTTTGCTATTGACCACTGATTCTCTTTTAAATGTGTTACAGACGGCGATGATGAAATCTCCTTTGACCCCAATGACTTCATCACAAACATCGAGATGATTGATGAGGGCTGGTGGAGGGGCCATTGCAACGGGAAAGTCGGGCTCTTTCCGGCCAATTACGTGCAGCTGTCACAGTGAGCGCTGACCAATCCCATTGGAGTTCACCTCGCCCACTCTCCATGGATACCAAACTTTCAAACCTTTGGACACTGAATTTAAAACTTTTTATGATTTTTTAATTATTTTGTACCTGCCAAGCATAAAGATTTTTTTTCTCTCCCAGTGAAACCTGAATTCTGCTGTTGCCAAGATTGAGAGAGTCGCCATACCAACAGGGAGATCACAGCACAGAAGGTGGCCATTTGGCCCATCGCTCTGTGCCAGTGCTGGCTCTTTAACCAGAGCTGCCTGTTCTAATTCCATTTCCCCGTATCCTTTTATAATCTTCCTGTGCACATCGTAACCAAATTGCCAAACTTGCCGGCTCTGCCTGGGGAGCGAATGCCTCCACTTTCCACTCATCTGCCCACATATTCTGCTATTCAGTGTGGAATAATGGGCTCGTATTTGGGCTGACTCACTCACCACACACTAAACTGGGGGATACTCAACTGCATGTAACTATGTGTCTTGTTTCAGGCACATTGCGGTCTACTCGCTCCCATGGTCCTCTGTAATACAGCTCCTCAACATCTTCCTCATTCAAATGCATCAGCAAGATTGGTGAATAGACTTTGTGACAAACTCCCATTGCTAATTGACTCTGACTTGTTCCAGCCACCTCCATCTTCGAGACACTCATATGGTTATCCTTTCCTTTGACTTTTCCTTACCGACTCGCTGGCATGGAGTAGGTAGCAGATGTCCCTATAAATCACCGTATCATCTCTGAACCTGCAGCCCGTCAACCAGGATTCAACTGGTCACATTGCAGTTGGGCATTTCTCAACCGCTGTCAAACTGAACAGGGACAGCGCGTCTCAGATCTTCACCCAGGGGGCCTACGTGACGACGACAACTGCCCTTGTGGACAAATGCAAACCATGCCCCATGTTGTTGAATTATGCCGTCTAACTAAACTATCTGGGGGCCTGTGCGCTTTGCTCACAACGCTCCAAGATGCTGGAATTATATGCTGACTCTGCATACGCTAAATAAATAAATGTTTACACCCTCATTCAATTCCTTTTTAAATTATGTTCTGGTCTCTGCCTCAATAGCCCCTTGTGGTAAAGCATTCAATGTTTTAATAATCCTCTGTGAAAATATTTCCTCTGATTTCTCCCTTCATTCCTGTAGTGATAATCCTGAGCCTTGTTCCCGATTCACCAATCAGTGGTGTATTCCCACCCATCTGTAGAGGTGAGGACCCTTTGTTATCCAGTAATCCCTGCCACTGCCGTAATACAGTTACAGCCCCACACTAGACTGGGGAAGTAACACAACAGGCTTTGCAAGCAGTTCACACAGCTTGGCTTAACATCTTCTCCATCATGTTTTGTTTCATTCAACCCAGTGGGGGACTGGGTTAACACACTGATCTTTCACCCTGTAATTGAGGAGTTAGTGGCCTTTCACCCTGTAATTGAGGAGTTAGTGGCCAGTTCCTAGTGGGATGTTACCCACAGCAGAAAGGTTTGCAATAATTGTACTAAACTGGCAAATTCACTCAGTACTGTCATAGCTTGGCTGGTGTGGGAAATGGGGAAATGTCACTTTGGTGCAATATGTGATTGAAGCTCAGGCACATGTAGAGTGAGCTTTACTCTGTATCTAACCCCTGCTGTTCCTGCCCTGGGAGTGTTTGATGGGACAGTGTGAGGGAGCTTTACTCTGTATCTAACCCGTGCTGTACCTGCCCTGGGAGTGTTTGATGGGACAGTGTAGAGGGAGCTTTACTCTGTATCTAACCCGTGCTGTACCTGCCCTGGGAGTGTTTGATGGGACAGTGTAGAGGGAGCTTTACTCTGTATCTAACCCGTGCTGTACCTGCCCTGGGAGTGTTTGATGGGACAGTGTAGAGGGGAGCTTTACTCTGTATCTAACCCGTGCTGTACCTGCCCTGGGAGTGTTTGATGGACAGTGTAGGGGGAGCTTTACTCTGTATCTAACCCGTGCTGTACCTGCCCTGGGAGTGTTTGATGGGACAGTGTAGAGAGAGCTTTACTCGGTATCTAACCCGTGCTGTACCTGTCCTGGGAGTGTTTGATGGAACAGTGTGGAGGGAGCTTTACTCTGTATCTAACCCGTGCTGTACCTGTCCTGGGAGTGTTTGATGGAACAGTGTGGAGGGAGCTTTACTCTTTATCTAACCCGTGCTGTACCTGCCCTGGGAGAGTTTGATGGGACAGTGTAGAGGGAGCTTTATTCAGTATCTAACCCGTGCTGTACCTGCCCTGGGAGTGTTTGATGGGACAGTGTAGAGAGAGCTTTACTCTGTATCTAACCCGTGCTGTACCTGCCCTGGGAGTGTTTGATGGGACAGTGTAGGGGGAGCTGTGATGAAAGCTCCTGGATTACATCGAATCAGAGTTGGTAACCCTACCAACACGCCGCAGTCAGATTTGACAGTGCGGGGGAGGGGTACGGGGCGTGTGAGGCTCCAGCTGATCGGTTTCTTTATATACATTTGGAAACGTCAGACGGAGTAGATAATGTGGGGCTCCTTGGCCATCAACAGATGGAGATCTTTACTTTCCGATAGCAACGGACACGGCTCGTTTCAGGAAGAGCTGGAAGCTGTGATGAGACAGTCCATAGAAAATACATTGACATTACAACACGGAAAGACATCATTCAGCACTGTCCCACACGAATGGCCTGTGTCCACGTTGGCGTTTACCCTCTATGTGAGCAAATACTTCTAATCACATTTACCCGCCCTGTCTCCATATCCCTTCTTCCCCTTTTGCTCTTGGAAACTAAGTTTATCTTTCTGGCTCAAAACCTGCATTGTTCTAATGAAAAAAATGCCCAGTTTTCCAAGTCTTGCTCCATATTTGTTTTTTCTCCTACCAGACAGCATCCTAATGAATCTGCGTTATATCCTCTCTAAGGCCTCAATATCCTTCCCATTTATCTCCTTCCCATTTAATCTCCTCCCACAGCTCATGTACACTCTATTAATAATTACCTGTTGTCAAATTACACACCAGAAAGATGTACTGGATGGGCACCGTAGTCTCACCACTCTGCTCGGTGGGAAATCACCACATTGATAGGTCATATATTTCCAGCTAAGCTGCAAATTATGAGGTAAATTTAAACAGAAGCAAAATAAATCAGCAGATAGAGTACTTAATTTTTCTCAGTACTTTAAACCATTTTCTGAGACCAAAATAGGAATGTTCAAAATTCCCAGTGTCCTTTTTTATAAAAGTGAGAAGTCGCACAACACCAGGTTATAGTCCAACAGTTTTATTTGAAATCACAAGCTTTCGGAGCGCTGCTCCTTCGTCCTTTTTTATAGTTCTTGAACTCTGATTTGGATGACCATTACATGGTGCTTAGCTCTATGGAGTTTTATCTCACCCCTGCGACATCCAGTTAAATGACTGAAACAAATGCTATGCTTAATGCTAAACTGAAAGTGTGTTGTATACAGACCTTCGTCAAGCCAGATCAAAGACCCAATAGTTGAAGGAGCTTGCATGCCATTAATGAGCACTGCACCCAGCATCTGTGTGACGCAGAGGTTTCTAAAGCCAACACAAGGCCACGCATGGCCAGTTTTTGTAAAACAAAGCTGATATTTGATGGCTCCATCAACAAATAAAATCACTGTTGACCTTCAAAGGATCCATACTTTGACCAGCTCTGTTTCAGAAGTTACTGAAGCATCCATAGTTTCATAACTAGGAGAGAATCTGTAATTTAACATGTAGTCACTCAAGACTGGAGTGTGTATTTGCTCTGCCCATGGATTCTCAAGACAAAGATAATGGAAACCTTATCAGAAACTGCAGACCCAGTGTCTTTTTTAAAACTCCCTGTGCCCAGCCTAGCCACAATTTAAATGAAAATATATCATAGAACTATTTATTAACATAAATATTCGACAGCGTCTTCCAATCCCGCGACCTCCACCACCTAGAAGGACAAGGGCAGTAGGTGCATGGGTACACCACCACCTCCAAGTTCCCCTCCAAGTCACAGACCATCCGACTTGGAAATATATCGGCCGTTCATCATCGCTAGGTTAAAATTCTGGAATTCCCTACCCAACAGCATCGTGGGAGCACCTTCACCACACAGACTGCAGCGGTTCAAGTAGAAGGCCCACCACTACCTTCTCAAGGAATAGGCAATAAATGCTGGCCTTGCCAGTGACCTCCGTTTCCCCGAGGCAATAATCCTCCCACAACCAGCATCACCAAAAGCAGATTAACTGGTTATCGCTCTTTGTGGGCTCTTGCTGTGTGCAGAATGGCTACTGCATTTGCTGTTTGTGGATGTTTTGAGCGATGTGATTAGGTGCTCTATAAAGGTAAGCCTGTCATGTGCTTCTAATAGTTGTCAGCTGTGGCTCAGTGGGTAGCACTCTTGCCTTCTGAGTCAGAAGGTTGTGGGTTTAAGTCCCAATCTAGAGCTTTGAGCACATAATCAAGGCTAACATTTCAGTGCTGCATTGGATGAGATGTTAAACCGAGGGCTAGTCTGCAATCTCAGGTGATATAAAAGAGCCCATGACACTATTCGAAAAAGAGCAGGGGAGTTCCTCCTGGTTTCCTGGCCAATATTTATCC
>JASTWF010000055.1:814661-901066 GCA_030390025.1 Squalus acanthias
AGACAGACAAGAGAGAGAGGCTGAAACATAGTCCTATATACAGGGAGAGAGATGCAGGGAAAGAGGCCGGTTCTATACAGGCAGATTTAGCTGCAGAGAGAGGCTGAGACACGAGACTGACTTACTGTATATTTTCTTTTTATTTATAGTTTTACTGGGACTGAGAGGGCTGAAAGATACTCGTATGGCCAGCAAGGTTGTCTTGTAGTGAGAGTGAGAGGGGTAGGAAGATAAACAGGGACAGCTATGGGTATAGAGTGAGAGAGGGGCAGGAAGAGAGAGATGGCGCCAATTAGACAAAGAGACAGCTAACAGCAATTGAGAGAGGCAAAAATATATAGCAACAAAAAGAAAGACTGTGTGAGAGATAGATGCATAAAAAATAACATCAATATACAAGGAAGGCATATTCAGAGATAAAGAGCAGGGACAGGCTCAGGGAAATGTTAAAAACAGGGTCAAGTGGTAGTGTCCCAGACAGAGGCTATTGAGAAGCAGAGAGAACGAGGTACATAGGACAGAGATAGGGCTCTCAGAGAGAGAGTGACATGAGAGTGAGGCAGTGAGGGTATTGATAGAGCCAGGGATACCGTGCGACTCAATCTTGCAGACAAGCAAAGCACGGGGATAGAGGGAGAAAAACGAGACTTGGATAAAGACAGAAATACATAGGGAGGGGCAGATAGAGAGTGAAACTGATTAACGCAGAAAATGATTTTGAAAGGGCAGGGAGAGCCAGGCCAATAGAACTTATTGTGAGGTTGATACGTGGAGAAGAGAGAGAGAGATAGAGGGACTGGATCACAGGAAAAAAGAGGAGTCTGAGATAAAGAGACAGACACAAACAAACTGAGTCAGGACATAAAGGGACAGAAATAGTCAGGGGCTGGGGAAGATTTATCGAGCCCGAAATTGTGAGAGAATTGGAGAGATACATGCAGAGGAGTTCAGCAATAAAGTACTCGGTCTATTTTAGGAATAATACATTGGCCACAAGTTTATAACGGGCACAGAATGGGGGCAGATTAGGTTTGTGAATAATACAGGGAAAGAGCAGTGGCACAGGAGGGACTGAGGGAGGGATGTAAGGGAAGAGAGTGGCATATTCAGCAGCAATTGTGTGCAGATTAATGGGCAGAGTAGGGGCAGGACAGGAGCACTAGAGTGTGTATAACCTGCGGGAGCAGGCGACAAGCTCGGAGAGGCAGCAGTCGGTGGAGGGACCAGCGGGTGAAGGCCAAGGCCAGACGCTCGAGCCTGTGACGGGTGAGGAGGAGTATGGCCGCAGAGAACAGCAGCCTGTCCGACCTGGATCAAGACAAGTACGATGGGGACGAGCACATCAAAATCATCTGTTTGGGAGACAGCGCCGTGGGGAAATCCAAGTGAGTAAAAGCGTGGCTGGGTACGGGTGGTGGGGGGCGGGGTACGGGTGGTGGTGGGGGTACGGGTGGTGGGGGGGGTACGGGTGGTGGGGGGGGGTGTACGGGTGGTGGGGGGGGTGTACGGGTGGTGGGGGGGTGTACGGGTGGTGGGGGGGGTTACGGGTGGTGGGGGGTGTGTACGGGTGGTGGGGGGGGTGTACGGGTGGTGGGGGGGGTTACGGGTGGTGGGGGGGTGTACGGGTGGTGGTGGGGGTACGGGTGGTGGTGGGGGTACGGGTGGTGGTGGGGGGGGGGTACGGGTGGTGGTGGTGGGGGTGTACGGGTGGTGGTGGGGGGGGTGTACGGGTGGTGGTGGGGGAGGTGTACGGGTGGTGGTGGGGGGGGGTGTACGGGTGGTGGTGGGGGGGGTACGGGTGGTGGGGGGGGGGTACGGGTGGTGGGGGGGGGTACGGGTGGTGGGGGGGGGTACGGGTGGTGGGGGGGGTACGGGTGGTGGGGGGGGTACGGGTGGTGGTGGGGGGGGTACGGGTGCTGGCGGGGGGGGAGGTGTACGGGTGGTGGGGGGGGTGGTATGGGTGGTGGTGGGGGTGTACGGGTGGTGGGGGGGTACGGGTGGTGGTGGGGGGGGTACGGGTGGTGGTGGGGGGGGGGGCGAGGTTTAAGAAATGAAGTGGGGCTGATTACAACAAAATACTTGGGCTCTGCTTTCTCCCCTCCAGACCTGAAGGAGCAGCTCCTTGCGGTGGTACGGATTGTATCGGGCGTCAGCCGCCCTCTAACACTTCACCCAAATGTCCCTTCCTGCTGTCTGGGCCCAGACGGGAGGGCTATTTGACCACTTGGGGGGGAGGGGAGTGGTGAGCGAATCACAAACCAAGCCCGATCTGTTCTCTCCCAACATGCGCATATTTGCCCCTCCCAGCAGGACTCACTGGATAGTGATCAGAAGGGAAACCCTTGCAGACTTTCCCCCCCCCACTACCCCCATCCTCTCCCGGGGTTGCTGAGCAGAAGCGAAGGGTCTGTACAAGGGGAGATCGGCTAATTCAGCACCGGCTGAGACCTGGGACGGGCCTGGTCTGTGTGATACTGTGCCACACTCAGCAGGCATTACACACCCGGGGAGCCGATAAATTCAAAATAGGAAAGTGACATCGAATGTACAGCACAGCACCGGGTACAGTAGCATAGTGGTTATGTTACTGGACTAGTAATCCAGAGGCCAGGACTAATGATCCGGAGATGTGAGTTCAATTTAAATTCAGTTAATTAAATAAATCTGGCATAAAAAGCTAGTATCCGTAACAATGACCACGAAACTATTGGATTGTCGTAAAAACCCATCTGGTTCACTAATGTCCTTACCTGGTCTGGCCTATATGTGACTCCAGACCCACAGCAATGTGGTTGACTCTTAACTGCCCTCTGAAATGGCCGAGCAAGACACTCAGTTGTACACAACCGCTACAAAAAACAATAATAAGAATAAAACCGGACGGACCACCCGGCATCGATCTCGGCACCGGCTACGGACACGGCAATGGCACACCCAGCCCAGTCGACCCTGCAAAGTCCTCCTCACCAACATCTGGGGACTTGTGCCAAAGTTGGGAGAGCTGTCCCACAGACTAGTCAAACAACAGCCTGACATAGTCATACTCACAGAATCATACCTTTCAGTTAATGTCCCAAACTCCTCCATCACCATCCCTGGGTATGTTCTGTCCCACCGGCAGGACAGACCCACCAGGGGTGGTGGCACAGTGGTATACAGTCAAGAAGGAGTGGCCCTGGGAGTCCTCAACATTGACTCCGGATCCCATGAAGTCTCATGACTTCAGGTCAAGCATGGGCAAGGAAACCTCCTGCTGATTACCACCTACCGCCCTCCCTCAGCTGATGAATCAGTACTCCTCCATGTTGAACACCACTTGGAAGGAGCACTGAGGGTAGCAAGGGCACAGAATGTACTCTGGGTGGGGACTTCAATGTCCATCACCAAGAATGGCTCGGTAGCACCACTACTTGCCGAGCTGGCCGAGTCCTGAAGGACATAACTGCCAGTCTGGGCCTGTGGCAGGTTGTGAGAGAACCAACATGAGGGAAAACCTACTTGACCTCGTCCTCCCCAATCTACCTGTCGCAGATGCATCTGTCCATGATAGTATTGATAGGAATGACCACCGCACAGTCATTGTGGAGACGAAGTCTCATCTTCACACTGAGAACACCCTCCATCGTGTTGTGGCACTATCACCGTGCTAAATGGGATAGATTCAGAACAGATCCAGCAGCTCAAAACTGGGCGATCATGAGGCGCTGTGTGACATCAGCAGCAGCACAATTGTATTCCACCACAATCTGTAACCTCATGGCCCGGCATATCCCTCACTCTACCAGTACCATCGAGCCAGGGGACCAACCCTGGTTCAATGAGGAGTGCAGAAGAGCATGCTGGGAGCAACACCAGGCGTACCGAAAAATGAGGTGCCAATCTGGGGAAGCTGCAACACAGACTACATGCATGCTAAACAGCAGAAGCAGCATGCTATAGACCGAGCGAAGCGATCCCACTACCAATGTATCAAGCTCTGCAGTCCTGCCACATCCAGTCGTGAATGGTGGTGGACCATTAAACAGCTGATGGGAGGAGGAGGCTCCATGAACATCCCCATCCTCAATGATGGTGGAGCCCAGCACACGAGTGCAAAAGACAAGGCTGAAGCGTTTGCAACCATCTTCAGCCAGAAGTGCCGAGTGGATGATCCATCTTGGCCTCCTCCTGACATCACCACAATCACAGAAGCCGGTCTTCAGCCAATTCGATTCACTCCACGTGATATCAAGAAACGGCTGAGCACACTGGATACAGCAAAGCTATGGGCCCCGACAACATCCCGGCTGTCGTGCTGAAGACTGGTGCTCCAGAACTAGCCGCGCCTCTAGCCAAGCTGTTCCAATACAGCTACAACACTGGCATCTACCCAACAATGTGGAAAACTGCCCAGGTATGTCCTGTCCACAAAAAGCAAGACAAATCCAATCCGGGCAATTACCGCCCCATCAGTCTACTCTCAATCATCAACAAAGTGATGGAAGGTGTCGTTGACAGTGCTATCAAGCGGCACTTACTCACCAATAACCTGCTCACCGATGCTCAGTTCGGGTTCCGCCAGGACCACTCAGTTCCAGACCTTATTACAGCCTTGGTCCAAACACTATTCAAAAAGGTGGTAGAGAGAAAACGGGGAATTACAGACCGGTAAGCCTGACATCGGTAGTGGGGAAAATGCTAGAGTCCATTATAAAAGATGTAATAGCAGAGCACTTGGAAAACAGTGACAGGATCGGACAAAGTCAACATGGATTTACAAAAGGTAAATCGTGCTTGACTAATCTAATGGAAATTTTTGAGGATGTAACTGGTAAAATAGATAAGGGAGAACCAGTGGATGTGGTGTATTTGGACTTTCAAAAGGCTTTCGATAAGGTCCCGCATAAGAGATTAGCGTATAAAGTTAAGGCACATGGGATTGGGGGCAAGGTATTGACTTGGATAGAGAACTGGTTGGCAGACAGGACGCAAAGAGTTGGAATAAACGGGTCTTTATCCGAGTGGCAGGCAGTGACTAGTGGGGTACCGCAGGGATCGGTCCTTGGACCCCAGCTATTCACAATATATATTAATGATCTAGACAAGGGAACAAGATGTAATATTTCCAAGTTTGCAGACGACACAAAGCTGGGTGGGTGTGTGTGCTGTGAGGAGGATGCCGAGAAACTCCAGGATGATTTGGACAGGTTGGGTGATTGGGCAGAAGCATAGCAGATGCAATATAATGTGGATAAATGCGAGGTTATCCACTTTGGTGTCAAAAACAGGAAGACAGATTATTTTATCTGAATGGCAATAGATTGGGAGAAGGGGAAGTGCAACGAAACCTGGGTGTCCTTGTGCACCAGTCGCTGAAGGTAAGCATGCAGGTGCAGCAGGCGGTTAAGAAGGCAAATGGTATGTTGGCCTTTGTAGCGAGAGGGTTTGAGTACAGGAACAAGGATGTCTTGCTGCAGTTGTACAGGGCCTTGGTGAGACCACATCTTGAGGATTGTGTGCAGTTTTGGTCGCCTTATCTGAGGAAGGAGGTTCTTGCCATGGAAGGAGTTCAGCGAAGATTCACCAGGCTGATACCTGGGATGGCAGGAATGACTTATGAGGAGAGATTGGGTCGATTGGGCTTATACTCGCTGGAGTTTAGAAGAATGAGAGGAGATCTCATTGAAACTTATAAAATTCTGACAGGACTGGACAGACTAGATGCAGGAAGGATGTTCCCGATGGTCGGGGAGTCCAGAACCAGGGGTCACAGTCTAAGGATAAGGGGTAAGCCATTTAGGACAGAAATGAGGAGGAATTTCTTCACCCAGAGAGTGGTGAACCTGTGGAATTCTCTACCACAGAAGGCAGTAGAGGCCAATTCATTAAATATATTCAAGAAGGAGTTGGATATATTTCTTAAGGCTAAAGGGATCAAGGGATATGGTGAGAAAGCAGGGACAGGGTTCTGAATTTGGATGATCAGCCATGATCGCATTGAATGGCGGAGCAGGCTAGAGGGGCCGAATGGCCTACTCCTGCTCCTATCTTCTATGTTTCTATGGACAAAAGAGCTGAATTCCAGAGGTGAAATGAGAGTGACTGCCCTTGACATCAAGGCAGCATTTGACCGAGTGTGGCATCAAGGAACCCTAGTAAAATTGAAGTCAATGGGAATCGGGGAAAACTCTCCACTGGCTGGAGTCATACCTAGCACAAAGGAAGATGGTTGTGGTGGTTGGAGGTCAACCATCTCAGCTGCAGGAGTTCCTTAGGGTCGTGTCCTAGGACCAACCATCTTCAGCTGCTTCATCAGTGACCTTCCCTCCATCATGAGGTCAGAAGTGGGGATGTTCGCTGATGACTGCACAGTGTTCAGTTCCATTCGCAACGCCTCAGATAATGAAGCAGTCCATGCTCGCATGCAGCAAGATCTGGACGACATTCAGGCTTGGGCTGATAAGTGGCAAGTAACATTTGCTCCACACATGTGCCAGGCAATGACTATCTCTAACAAGCGAGAGTCTAACCACTGCATTACCATCACCGAATCCCCCACCATCAACATCCTGGGGGGTCACCATTGACCAGAAACTTAACTGGACCAGCCACATAAATACTGTGGCTACAAGAGCTGGTCAGAGGCTGGGTATTATGCGGCGAGTGTCTCACCTCCTGACTCCCCAAAGGCTTTTCACCATCTGCAAGGCACAAGTAAGGAGTGTGATGGAATACTCCCCCCTTGCCTGGATGAGTGCAGCTCCAACAACACTCAAGAAGCTCGACACCATCCAGGACAAAGCAGCCCGCTTGATTGGCACCCCATCCACCACCTTAAACATTCACTCCCTCCACCACCAGCGCACCGTGGCTGCAGTGTGTACCATCTACAAGATGCACTGCAGCAACTTGCCAAGGCTTCTTCGGCAGCACCTCCCAAACCCGCGACCTCTACCACCTAGAAGGACAAGGGCAGCAGGCGCATGGGAACACCACCACCTCCAAGTACCCCTCCAAATCACACACCATCCTGACATGGAACTATATCAGCGTTCATTCATCATTGCTGGGTCAAAATCCTGGAACTCACTCCTAACAGCACTATGGGAGTACCTTCACCTCACGGACTGCAGCTGTTCAAGAAAGCGGCTCACCACCACCGTCTCGAGGGCAATTCGAGGTGGGCAATAAATGCTGGCCTTGCCAGTGACGCCCACGTGCCAGGAAAGAAATTTTTAAAAAACAGTCCATTCGGCCCAACTGGTCTGTGCTCCATACGAACCTCCTGCCCTACTTCATCAAACTCTATTAGCATAACCTTCTCTGCCTTTCTCCTCATGTACTTATCTAGTACATGATAAAATACCCTTTAATGCCATCACCGCTCTCAATACATTTGACATGAAGGCTCAATTCTACACCAAGCTGGTGCGGCCTCTCATTAACCTCCGGGAAGGGGCAGTGTTGCACAGTTGGAATTGGTGGTCTTGCTGGATGTTGGAGGGAGAGAGAGGGAGGTCTAGAGCAGGAGGAGAGCGGGGAAGGGGCCATAGCAGAGGCAACCGTATGGATGGCCTGCTTCTTCGAAGGAAGAAATCCTCAAGCTCAGGGGCAAGCCAGGAGTTGTTTTGCCCTCCAGGATGATCCTGGAGTGATGGCTGGTCTTGGCTGGAGAATGAGGTATGGTAATGCTGTGGTGGAACTAAATCTGACGATCTATATCTAAACCCCATGTGCACGAGCCACACTGCAGCTCACAGCACACTGACACAAGGGAACAAGGATGGTACACATTCCGGGGGATCAGCAGGGGTGGGACATGGTGAGTAATTTGGAGGGGACCAGGGAAGCGAAGGTAGAGGTGAGGGAACGGTTAAGCTCCTAATCTGCTCTTTTCAAAGTTCGAGGAAGCAACAACAGTCGGACTTGCTCACTCTTCAAAACCAATTGCCCCAACGATAACCGCCATTCAAATTCAACAGGAATACAGGCTAAAGAAACCCAGGAGAATGTTGTTGACTTTTGGGAGTTCTGGAGGGTTGGGGGTGTTTTCCCAGATGGCAGAGGTGGAGTTCCTCTTTCCCAGGGTTTTCCCTCATTGTATTTAGCTCCTTGTCATCCGCCTCTCGGTGTGTGACCAGCAGACACAAGACCTCACCAGCAAACCATGTGTGGGTCTGAAATAGATTAGCCTGTTGTTTTACTGCAGGACCTTCTCTCCAGAGTGGGATGAAAGGTCAGCGTGGTGGGGAACTGGCACTGCATGAACTGTGGTATTGATGAAATGGGGATGCAGTCAGTCCCTGGAGACCTGAAACCTGCGCTAACTTGTTTTGGGTGATGTGTGTTTGCAGGTTGATGGAGAGGTTCCTGATGGACGGATAGTATCCTTTCTGAGCTCTGTACAGGGCAACGAGTTCACTGACTGAGGAAGGGGAAACAAACCCTGATCGCCTGACCTCACCGGTTCTGATCGCCTGACCTCACCGGTTCTGATCTGATTCTTTCCCTAGCAATAGCCAGATGAAGCCTGTTTTTATATCATTCGCCTGCTTCTCCTCACCACATCCTGAAGGACAAATGCCCTTTGATCAAAGTACCCTCGTAGTAAAAGTACTGCTTCATACTGGAGCAGCGCTGGCCAATAGAAATTGCTGACTAACCACAGGTGTTGCTATGGAGACACTGTTTTAACCGCATGCACTAATTTTAGTATAAAACGCCGTACACACACACTCAATCGTGAAGCGTACTTCACACGTATATATTTACTTAACAGAATTCTACTTACATTCAGTAACCAAGGAAGTAAAACACTTAACAATCAAACACTCACACACTCTGCTTTTCGTTTTACCATTTTACCAACAAACGCACAAAAATGTTAAAGTTCACATACCGTGCAAATGAGTATTGAGATCACAGGCCCAACAATGGTATTTAGTACTCATTTTTTATTTACTAATCATACAGGTCCGGCAGCGTAGTGTTGACCAGACTAGTAATCCAGAGGCCCGGACTAGTAAGCCAGAGAATGTGAGTTCAAATCCCACCCTGGCAGCCTAAGAATTCGAATGAAGTTTTAAAAAAATCTGGAAATGAAAAGCTGGTACCAGTAAAAGTGACCATGAATTTGTTGGAATGTTGTAAAAACCCTTGTTCACTAATGCGCTTTCGGGAAGGACACCTGCTGTCCTTACCCGGTCTGGGCCTATATGTGACTCCAGTCCTACACCAACGTGGTTGACTCTTAACTGCCCTCTGAAGTGGCCAAGCAAGCCCCTCATTTGTATCAAAACTGCTACCAGCGGTTCAAGAAGATGGCTCACCGCCACCTTCTCAAGGCAATGAGGAATGGGCAATAAATGCCAGCCTTGCCAGCAACGCCCACATCCTGAGAATTCATTTTTTATAAAAATTCAATTAGCCACATCTGGATTCCCAATTAGCCACGTGGCTAATGTATTTGACAACTTTGGTCCAGAGGTGCTGCTGTGGCGTTGTGGGGTCTGAATCACTGCTAGCTGGCCTGTCCCTTTAAGGCCACTGTTCAGGTCCTTGTTTTGGGGAAGTGGTCTCACTAGGCCCGCCCAGCTAATTGTAGCTGTTCATGAACTCCTGAGGTTAATTCGGGCATTTGTAACTGCTTGTAACGTTCAGGCTCCTGGTCACAGGAACTCAGCATGAAATTTGAAAGATTTGGGAACGCTCAGCAGATCAGGCAGCATCTGTGGAATGAGGAAGGTAGGTCAGAGTTTCAGCTGGATGACCATGCAATGCTGCCTCACCTGCACAGTGTTTCCAGCATTTTCTGCTTTCATTTCAGATTTCCAGCATCTGCAATATTTTGCTTTATGTTCCCAACATGAAATTCTTTTCTTTTCTCTTTTTTAAAGATTATTTTGCATCCATAACAAGGATATCATTTGATTTAATCCCTGGCATTGTTTTTTTCTGTGTCAGTCTTTTATACCTTAACTTGGATTACAGTCGCCCCCAGCAGTTGTCCACTTACGCACTGACGCTGTACAAGTACACCACCACTGTCAATGACAAGACTGTTCTAGTGGGTAAGTATTGCGTTCTTCAGTTGCTCTTGGCCTTCACTGAACCAGAATAAAAGGTGAGTCCCGCCTGTAGCAAAAACCTCTCTGCCACTAAAGAGGTCTTGGGGTTGGTTGACTGGTCGAGTTCTCAAGTCACCAACCTATTCATCGAAAGGATAGTCAATAGTTCCCATTAGAGCCTGGCCATTCAGGGTGAAATCAGGAATTGCTATTTTACACAAAAGGTAGTGGAAATCTGGAACTCTCTCCCCAAAAGGTTGTGGATGCTGGGGGTCAATTGAGATTTTCCAGACTGAGATTGAGAATTTTGTTTGGTGAGAGGATCAAGGGATATGTATCCAAGGCGGATAAATGGAGTTGAGGTGAAGATTAGCCATGATCTAATTAAATGGTGGAATAGAAGAAAGAGCATTCATTTATATCGTGCCTTTCACAACCTTGGGACGTCCCAAAGCGCATCACAGCCAATGAAGTACTTTTGAAGTGTTATAATGTAGGAAATGTGGCCATTTTGCGCACAGCAAGATCCCACAAACAGCAATGAGATAAATGACCAGAGAATCAGTTTTAATGGTACTGGTTGAGGGATAAATATTGGCCACGACACCAGGAGAACTCCCCTGCTCTTCTTCAAAAAGTGTCGTGGGATCTTTTACATTCACCTCAGAGGACAGATGGGTCCTCAGCTTAACGTCTCATCCGAAATACGGCACCTCTGACAGTGCAGCACTCCCTCAGTACTGCACTGAAGCATAGAAGATAGGAGCAGGAGTAGGCCATTCGGCCCCTCGAGCCTGCTCCGCCATTTAATGAGATCATGGCCGATCATCCAAATTCAGTACCCTGTCCCTGCTTTCTCCCCATATCCCTTGATCCCTTTAGTGCAGCTTCGATTATGCGCTCAAGTCTCTGGAGTGGGGCTTGAACACATGACCTTTTATCTCAGAAGTGAGAGTGCTACCACTGAGCAACGAGGCTCGAGGGGCTGAATTGCCTCCTTCTGTTCCTATGGAAGGACAATGATGCCAACAGTATCAATGGGTTGGAGACAATTAGATCTGCTTCTGGAGAGAGAAGGGACTGAGGGTAGGTAAGGTTTAGGGATATCGAAAAGAACTTGTTGGGATGAATCTCCTTTTCTTTATTTTAGCATTCATATTTTAAAAAAAATGATTTGAAATGATAAGCGTTGAAACTGTGGGTGTTTCCTTTCACAGATTTCTGGGACACAGCGGGACAGGAGCGTTTTCAGAGTATGCATCCATCCTATTACCATAAGGCACATGCCTGTATCATGGTGGGTCTTTAGAGATTCTACTTTAGTGTAAAAGGTCATTTCAAAAACACGATGTGTTTTTTTAGTCAATGTCTGACAGTGAAACCCATCACCACGTTACTGTCCGAACCCCACATAGCGAGAGGTTCTGTTTGCCTGATATGAAGTAAACACTTGCTCTGTATAGCGACATAGAAAACTTAGCAAATTCCTGGGAGTTCAGGCACAGATTGGCAGAGCCGAGGCTTCGAGAGCTCCAAGCGTTGAGCTAAAAGTGTACAACCTACCAGCACAGCACCTTGCTTATCCTGCCACTGCTCATCCAGTCCGGTCCCATCGAGGCATTGGCTTGCAGGGTTATCTGGAGCTGAGTGGAAAGGATTCCAGCCTCCACTGACACACCTACCCCTCCAGGACTGTTGGTCACCAACAGTGTCCTGGAGTACCAGACACCCGCCTGCCTCAAATATCGAGCCTGCCATGGAGGTTGGCTTGGTTCAAATCTTCCATCATAATTTTGGTGACCCTCGAGCTACCTCAGCCCTGAGGAGACCCTACCTGGCTTTCAGGTAATGCCTTCCCACAGCCGCTGTCACAAGGCTCAGATTTTCTCATCAGCTGGTCGATGGACATCAGCTTTCAGCGAGGCAGCAGGGCAGCCTGTGACCTGTCTGCTGCTTCAGTATTCTAAACCTCCATGTTCAGCGCCAAATACCAGCTTTACTCTGTATCTAACCCGTGCTGTACCTGCCCTGGGAGTGTTTGATGGGACAGTGTAGAGGGAGCTTTACTCTGTATCTAACCCGTGCTGAACTTGCCCTGGGAGTGTTTGATGGGACAGTGTAGAGGGAGCTTTACTCTGTATCTAACCCGTGCTGTTCCTGCACTGGGAGTGTTTGATGGGACAGTGTAGAGGGAGCTTTACTCTGTATCTAACCCGTGCTGTACCTGCCCTGGGAGTGTTTGATGGGACAGTGTAGAGGGAGCTTTACTCTGTATTTAACCCATGCTGAACTTGCCCTGGGAGTGTTTGATGGGACAGTGTAGAGGGAGCTTTACTCTACCCTATGCCAGCCAAGGCCATGAATGAATAGGACAGATACTGTTTTTTAAAAAGAAAACTAATTTCCTTTTTAATTTTGAGTTTAGGTGTTTGACGTCCAGAGGAAGATAACTTACAAAAACCTGAGTAACTGGTACACGGAGCTGAGGGAGTCTCGGCCAGAGATCCCCTGTATGGTCGTCGCTAACAAAATAGATGGTGAGTTGAAAGGTTGTGTGTGTGGCACAGCGAGACCTGAAGCCTGGTTCATTTTGCCCTGTAATCTGGAACTGAAACTTTAACTGAGCAGGAAAGGAAATCATACACTGACGTGGAAGGCCATTCAGCCCATCTTATCCATCGGGAAAGATTCCACAGTTCCTCAATCACCGTATCCAACTGTTGCCCCCCCGCCCCAACTACCCTAAATGGAAGTCCATTCCACTGTTTCTGTGAAGAATTTCCTGAGATCAATCCTAAATTTGCTTTTCCCCCCACTCTGAGCATGTGCCCCCTCGGTTGGTCATAGTTTAATTTGAAGAAATGTTTCTCATTTATCTTTCCTATACCATCGACTGCCATGTATTCCTCTGTAAGGTGCCCTCTCAGTTGCTTCTTAAGAACATAAGAAATAAGAGCAGGAGCCGGCCATACGGCCCCTCGAGCCTGCTCCACCATTCAATAAGATCATGGCTGATCATCGAACTCAACTCCACTTTCCCGCCCGATCTCCATATCCCTCGATTCCCCTAGAGTGCAAAAATCTATCTATCTTAGCCTTGAATATACTCAAAGACTCAGCATTCACAGCCCTCTGGGGCAGAGAATTCCAAAGATTCACAACCCTCTGAGTAAAGAAATTCCTCCTCATCTCAGTCTTAAATGGCCTACCGTTTATCCTGAGACTACGCCCGCTAGTTCTAGACACTCCAGCCAGGGGAAACAACCTCTCAGCATCTACCCTGTCAATCCCCTTCAGAATCTTGTATGTTTCAATGAGATCACCTCTCATTCTTTTAAACTCCAGAGAGTATAGGCCCATTCTACACAATCTTTCATCATAGGACAGCCCCTCATCCCAGGAATCAATCTAGTGAACCTTCGTTGCACCACCTCCAAGGCAAGTATATCCTTCCTTAGATAAGGAGACCAAAACTGTGCACAGTCCTCCAGGTGTGGTCTCACCAAGGCCCTGTACAATTGTAGCAACTCTTCCTTACTCTTATACTCCAACCCCCTTGCAATAAAGGCCAACATGCTATTTGCCTTCCTTGTTGCTTGCTGTACCTGCATGCTAGCTTTCTGTGTTTCTTGCACGAGGACACCCAAATCTTTCTGAATACTAACATTTAAAAGTTTCTTGCCATTTAAAAAATATTCTGTTTTTCTATTCTTCCTACCAAAGTGAATAACCTCACATTGCCCTACATTATACTCCATCTGTCACCTTACTGCCCACTCACTTAGTCTATTTATATCCCTTTGCAGACTCTTTGTGTTCTCCTCACAGCTTACTGTCCCACCTAGCTTTGTAACATCAGCAAACTTGGATACATTACACTCGGTCCCTTCATCTAGGTCGTTAATATAGATTGTGAATAGTTGAGGCCCCAACACGGATCCTTGTGGCACCCCACTAATTACAGCCTGCCAACCTGAAAAAGACCCGTTTATCCCTACTCTCTGTTTTCTGTCCGTTAACCAATCCTCTATCCAAGCTACTATATTACCCCCAACCCCATGAGCCCGTATCTTGTGTAATAACCTTTTATGTGGCACCTTATCGCATGCCTTTTGGAAATCCAATTATACTACATCCACTGGTTCCCCAAATGTACTACATCCACTGGTTCCCCTGCTAGTTACATCCTCAAAAAACTCTGCCTAATCATATTATGATTTTCTAAGTGCCCTGATACCACTTACCACTTCCTTAACAATGGATTCCAGCATTTTCCCCGACGACTGATGTCAGGCGAACTGGCCTGTAGTTCCCTGTTTTCTCTCTCCCTCCTTTCTTGAATAGCGGTGTTACATTTGCTACCTTCCAATCTTCTGGGACCGTTCTAGAATCTAGGGAATTTTGCAAAATCAAAACCAATGCATCCACTATCTCTGCAGCCACCTCTTTTAGAACCCTAGGATGTAGGCCGTCAGGTCCAGGGGATTTGTTGGCTTTTAGTCCCATTAGTTTCTCTAGTACTTTTTCTTTACTTATATTAATTACGTTAAGTTCCTCACCCTCATTAGACCCTTGGCTCCCCACCATTTTTGATATGCTTTTTGTGTCTTCTACTGTGAAGACAGATACAAAATATTTGTTTATCGCTTCTGCCATTTCCTTATTCCCCATAATAATTTCTTCTGTCTCAGCCTCTAAGAGACCAACGTTTACTTTTGCTACTCTCTTCCTTTTTACATACTTGTAAGAGCTCTTACAATCTGCTTTTATATTTCTTGCTCATTTTCTCTCATTTCTATTTTTTCCCTTTTTATCAATTTTTTGGTCATCCTTTGCTGGTTTCTGAAACTCTCCCAATCCTCAGGCTTACACCTATTCTTTGCAACATTACAAGCTTCTTCTTTCAATCCAATGCTATCCTTAACTTCTTTCGTTAGCCACGGATGGATCACTTTTCCCGTGGATCCTTTGACTCTCTGGTTCAGCCTTGTGACCCTTCACTGCAACATCTTCAGGCCTTGGAGGCCTCCCTTGTGTGATGGCAACTAGAAGTTGAGGCAGAAGACTCTCCAGTGCCAGATTGCTCAGTTGGTAGTACTCTCCCCTCCTGAGTCAGAAAGCTGTGGGTTCGAGTCCCACTCCAGGACTTGAGCACATAATCTAGGTTGACACTGTCTGAAGGAGTGCTGCATTGTCGGATGTCTTTTGGATGAGACACTAGACCAAAACCCCCATCTGCCTCTTCAGTGGTTCAGGTGGATAATTAAAGATCCCTATTGGAAGAAGAGCAGAGAGTTCTTCGGTGTCCTCCCTGAACTAACACCACCAAAACTGGGTGTTCATTCACTTGTTTGTGGGATCTTGCTGTGCACACGTTAGCTGCTGGTTTTGTCTACCTAACGATCCAAAATAGTTAATCGCACGTGAAGCGTCTTGTGGTGATTCGAAGAGGGATGAGAAAGAACTAAAAATTCCAGGTCTGTTCATTCAAGAGTGGACACAGATGTCAAAGTGTGGTCTTTATGAGATCTTCCAGCTTTCATTAAAAAGCCTGATTTAATTGTGGCCATATAACAGTGTTGGCCTGTAACCTAGACCCTCCCCTTTCTAAAAGGTTTTATATTAAACCCCCCCCCCCCCCCCCCTTGGTGTTCAGACCTATGTTCACTTGCAAAGTAGCCATTAGAAATGGACATTTTCAGCTTCCCCCCCCCCCCCCCCCCAACTCAGGGTTGCTGACCTTTCCCCACTCTAACCCAGGATTGCTGAGGCCAGTTGTAGTGCCCCCACTGCTGGTCTGGCTGAGATCAGCCAGCTCCGCACCGGGTACCGACCCTCGTCCCCCGGCCCAGAAATAAAAACATCCCTTCAGACTATGAAAATCGTTCTTTTGCACTTTCCTCTTCCTCGTCTTCTACCCGTGTGCATGGTTTAGTTCAGTTTCACCTTAGTGAGAGAGGACCCCCCCCCCCGGTCGTCCCGGCGGTGAGGTGAGCTCCGCCGTACTGTTCTTGAGAGCCCCACTTCATTTTACCAAAGGTTAAGGACCCTTCTCTGTTTCACTGAGCTCACCTTCCTGGGGCTTTGCCCGGTGGACGGGACAGAGGGCTGAGGGAGGGGACAGAGTGTGGAAGGGGAGGTGGAGTGTAAAGGATCGAGTGCCCTGCTGTTGGCCGTGCCTTGCTCGGGGGGGTGGGGGGGGGAAGCAGTGTTTCTAACGGGCACAGTGACTGGCGGTGCACTCCTGAATAATCTGAATGAACCTCTTGCTGCTCCCTGTCTTCCAGCCGATCTGAAAATCACACAGAAAAGCTTCAACTTCGCCAAGAAACAGGGGCTGCCCTTTTATTTTGTGTCGGCGGCAGATGGGACCAATGTTGTAAAGGTAGGTGTGGGGGAAACCCATTGTTGTGTAACTGAAGCGCTCTCGTGCACTGCCACCAGTGGTGGCCATGCTGTACACTACTGCCTAATGGTCGGCGGGGGGTCAAATTATATAACCTGCCATGCAGTCGGAAATCTCATTCTCGTCTTTCGAATTGGCTCTTTGTTCAGTAATAACTCACCCTGTGGGGCAGAGGGAAGGTAGTGCAGTAATTCTCCACTTCCTTCACAGAAACTTCACTATAAGTAAAGACGCAGGTTCATAAGGCCATAAAAAAAGCAAACCAGGCACTGGGGTTCATTTCTAGAGGAATAGAATTGAAAAGCAGAGAAGTTATGTTAAACTTATACAGAACGTTGCTTAGACCACACTGGAGTACTGTGCACAGTTCTGGTCTCCATATTATTTAAAGGAGATAGCATTGGAGAAGGTTCAAAAAAGATTTTACTAGAATGATACCAGAAACTGAGAGGTTCTACTTATCAGGAAAGATTGACCAGGCTGGGCCCTTTTCACTAGAAAAGCGAAGACTGAAGGGTGACCCGAGAGAGGTCTTTAAGATTATGAAAGAATTTGATCGGGTAGACGTAGAGAAGATGTTTCCACTTGTGGGACAGTCCAAAGTTAGGGGCCATGAATATAAGATCGTCACCAATAAATTCAACAGGGAATTCAGGAGAAACTTCTTTACCCAGAGAGTGATTAGAATGTGGAACTCGCTGCCACAAG
This sequence comes from Squalus acanthias, assembly GCA_030390025.1. NCBI lineage: Eukaryota > Metazoa > Chordata > Chondrichthyes > Squaliformes > Squalidae > Squalus > Squalus acanthias. The sequence goes on from JASTWF010000055.1 coordinate 831,822, forward strand.
GAGTAGTTGAGGCGAAGAGCACAGATGCATTTAAGGGGAAGCTAGATAAACACATGAGGGAGAAGGGAATAGAAGGATACATTGATGGGGTGAGATGAAGTAGGGCGGGAGGAGGCTCATGTGGAGCCTAAACACTGGCATAGACCAGTTAGGCCAAATCACCTGTTTCTGCGCTGTTCATTCTATGTAATTCGACATAAACTTCACCACAGTGGGAGGCTGTTTGACTGGACAAAGTCTGTGCAATTCCTATCTGTACATCTACTCCAATCCCATCTCCCTGCTCTTTCCCCAGACCCTTTCATATTTTCTGTTCAAGTGTTTCTCTAATTTCATTACATGCTTCGACTGACTCTGTTCCAGCAGCCCCTTGTGGAATGGATCCCATATTCTAATAACGCTGTGTAATACATTCCTTTTTTTTCCTGCCCCCTTTGCTTTTGCACTAATGCTGAGTTTATGCCCCCTAGTTACTGCCAACGTCAATGACTTGGACCCCCAGCAATAACTACATACCATTAACACGGATTCCATCCCCCTCCCCGGCCACACTCTCAGGCTGTTTGAACCCTCTGGGTCCTGTTCAGCCTTAAGCTGAGATTCTGACCCCAAATCTTCTCCATAACGAACTCCTACCTTCATAACATCGTTCATACCCTGTCCCGCTCATCCATCACCCCAGTGTGCTCTGACCTGCATGGGCGCTCAGTCCGCCAACCCCTCAAATTTAAATCCTTCAGTGACCTGACCCCTCTCTCTCTCTGTAACCTCCCCCAGCCCTACAACCCACTCTGCTCCCAAACTCTCTGTTGCTCTGGCCTCTTGTGCATCCTCCCCACCATTGGCGGCCGTGCCTTCAGCCGTCTAGACCCACTCTCGAATTCCTTCCCTAAACCACTTCACCTTTCCACCTCCCGCTCATCGAAGATCCTCCTTAAAGCCTACACTTTTGACCGAGTCACCCCTCTTAGTGTCTCCTCCTACGAACATACGATCAATGATGGACAGGTAAAGACCCTCTGGTCCATCGAATTGTGATACCCCACTTGAAACCGTGTGATCTTCTGGGAGAGGCAAAAACCAAATAAAAAACCCAGGCCAATTTGGAGGAAAAAAATTCTGGGAAATTCCTCTCCGACCCATTTAGGCGATCGAAACTAGTCCAGGAGATCACTCTGGCCCTGAATTCCCTGCAGTACCCACCTACTGTAAGAGGTGGTCTCTGCCCCAGCCAGAAACAGGCCCAGCTCTCGCTTGAAGGAATTCAGCGAATCAGCATCCACTGCACGAGCTGGCAGCCTGTTCCAGAGCTCCAGTATTCTCTGGGAAAAGAACCACCTCCTGACATCGAACCTGGATCTGGCCTTGTATAACTTAAATTTGTGACCCCTGGTCCTCCCTAAGCTATTTAATTGGAACAAGCTGTCAACTGGAACACAATCTATTCCCTTCATTATCTTAGAAACCTCAGTAAGATCACCTCTTAAGTCAATGCTTCTCTAAAGTGTAGAGTCCCAACTCTTTTCACCTATCTTGATAACTAAGATGCTTTAAACTGGGAATTAGTCCAGTGGCTCCTCCTCTGTACCCTTTCCAAAGCCTCAATATCACCCACCATGTGAATGGACCAAAACTGGACACAGTATTCCAAGTGCGGCCTGACCAAGATCTTGTATAAGGGCAAAATAGTATGTCTTGTCTTATTATCAATTGTCCTATGAATGCACCCCAACACCCTATTTGATCTCGCTATCGCTTCACAGCATTGCTCATGTACCTTTAAAGATGTATGCACTAGAATGCCCAAATCTCTTTCTATCTCCACCTTTAATACTTTTCCCTGAAGGGTGTATGAATGTTGAGCATTTGCCTCGCCCACCTGCATAACACTGCACGTATCCAAGTTATACATCTTTTGCCAGTCATGAGCCCAATCTCCCAACACATTAAGATCTGCCTGAGGCAGACGAGCATAGATCTTAGTATCCTCTTTAAATTTGCAGATCGTGCCCCCAACACCTACATCCAGATTATTAATAAATATAGTAAAGAGCAACGGTCCCAACACTGATCCCTGCGGGACACCACTGGCAACAGGTCTCCAAACAGATCCAAATCCATCTATAACTACTTTTGCCTACGTCCTGCCAGCTACATCTCAATCCAGCTCAATACATTACCACTAATACCAGAGGCTTCGATCTTACAGAGAAACCTCTTGGGTGGTACCTTATCAAAAGCTTTTTGGAAGTCTAAGTAGACAATGTCTACTGGACTTCCCTCATCCACCAACTTTGTAACTTCTTCAAAAAATACAATTAGAGTTGTAAGACGCAGCCTCCTTTTTATATCCCTAATACAGGAAACTCTTTATTAACCGGCACCCAAATATCCGGAAATCTCTCTTAACCGGCAAAATTCTTGAGTAGGTAACCGGGGTTTTCCTTCATCTCTCGTTTAAAATTAACTTTAAAAACCCCCCCGAGGCGTTTGCCTTGTATCGGAGCGTGTAGATTGGGAGGGGAATGTGCAGCCTGGGTAGGCAGCGGACACGACAGATGGTCAGCTGGCGGTCCCCGGGGAGACGGAGCTCCGAATGCAGGCGCATGTCAATGTGTACGGGGCTCTCGTACGTTGGGAGATAACTCTCCGTTATCCGGACTTTTTGATTAACCGGCACCACGCCGGTCCCGTCAGTGCCGGTTAATAAAGAGTTTCCTGTATGTCTCTCCTTATCCAAGCATTCATATATTGCATCCCTAATAATTCCCTCAAGCATCTTGCCTATTACTGATGTCAAACTAATGGCCTATAGTTACCTGGGTCTGTCTTGTCACCATTTTTTAAAGATGGGGACTACATTAGCCGCATTCCAGTCTACAGGAACCATTCCAGAGTGCAGTGAGCTGCCAAAAATATAAGGTAGGGGCTTGCAGAGCACATGTCCCACCTCCCTGAGGACCCTCAGGTGGATATCATCCGGCCTGGCTGCTCTATCTGTTTTCAAGTTCTTAATTCGTTCTAAAACAATATGTTCATCTATGTTAATATTACTAGTTTTGTTAGTAACATTATTAAATTCTAATAGTCGAGCATCATCTTCAAGGGTGAAGACCGATGCAAAGTACTCATTTAATATTTCCACTATACCCATTGAGTCCTTTGTAACCTGTCCTTGAGCATCCTTCAGTGGCCCAATACAGTCTTTGACAGTTCTGACTCTTTACATAACTGAAAAAACTTTTCCCATTACCTCCACAGTTGTCTCCGATCCTTTTTTCCACGAGCCTTTTTGCTGATCTAATAGCAGCCTTTGTGTTCTTTAGTTGTTCCTTGTACTCCTCTCTTTAGTTGAGTATTAACTGCCCTCAATTGATAGAAATATTTCTGTTTACATCTTGTTTGTCTTTGTACAGAACGAGTCAGCCACCTTGGCTTTTTCTTGCCACACTTCATTCTTTTGACTTTGACTGAGCATCTTTTTTTCTTACCCCTCTGTAAGAAGTCGTGCCTTGGGATGTTTTTCTACATTAAAAGCGCGATATAAATGCAAGTTGTTACACCATTTTGAGAGTGTCTGTCTATCTTAGCCTTGAGATCTAGGTAAGCTTTCAGTAATGTGTCCAGGATAATGTACAGTAAATTCTGTCTGGTAATTATTTTTAATCTACTGGAATTTATCCTTTCCCTCCACACCATCTCTGTCTGGTCTCCGAAATAGAGCAGCACATCGGATTTTGTTTAAAGTTTAAAATATTGTGAATTTATTAAACAATGAAAAATTGCATTCAGTCGAAAGTCTATTATCTAACACTTAAGGGGAAGCTTGATGCATGCATGTGGGAAAAGGGATTCGAAGGATATGGGGGCAGGGGGGGAGGAGATCATTAGAGTGGGAGGAGGCTTGAGTGGAGAATAAACACCGGCACAGACCAGTTGGGTTAGAATGGCCTGTTTCTGTGCTGTAGAGTCTCTGAAACTCCTTGAATGGAAGAGTGTCAGCCTAGAATTCGTGCTGAAGTCTTGAGTACGGCTTGAACCCACAACGTTCTGACTCCGAGACGAGAGTGCTACCACTGAGTCACAGCTAACACACAGTGCAGTGCTGAGGGAGCGCTGCACTGTTGGAGGTGCTGTTTTTTGGATGAGACATTAAACCGAGGCCGTCTCGGGTGAACATAAAAGATCCCATGGTGCTATTCAAAGAAGAGCAGGGGAGTTTGCCCCTGTATCCCGGCCAGTATTTATCCCTCAACCAACATCACTTTAAAAAAAAAACATGATGCGGTGATTATCTCCTTGCAGTTTGTGGAATCTTGCTGTGTGCAGAAAGGCTGTCATGTTTCTACAACATTGCAACAGTTCCTACACTTCAAAAGTACTTCATTGGCTGTAAAGTGCTTTGGGACATCCTGAGGTTGAGAAAGGCGCTACAGAAATGCAAGTTCTTCCTTAAATGTCGACACTTGGGCCATGAACCCGTTTCTCTCTCCTGTCCCTTTTTCTGCAGCTATTTCGTGACACGATAAAACTGGCAGTGTCCTACAAACAGAACAGCAGTGATTTCATGGACGAAGTCATGCGGGAGCTGGAGGTGAGTCGTCTTGTGCTGCGCCGCGGGCTGGAGTAGGCCTGAATTCACCGGGAAAATCGTGGCAGCTCATTCGGCCTGGGGAATTAGCCGGAGTAGATTCCCTGGTTTCTCTGCTGCTCTTCTGCAGGCGCTGGCTGTGGCTGGGGTCCAGGGATCAGGTCGACAGGCCCCCCCACCCCCAGGTGTGGGCGTATAGTGGTTAAGCTTTATCCTGTCTACACCAGAGGCGCAGTTTCCATCAGGGGCCACTGGGTAATGATTAGAAGTGGAAATACAACAGAAGAAACTGGAATTGCTGAAAATCTGCAATAAAACCATGAAGTACAGCAGGTCAGTCAGTATGTCAGAGGGGGAAGGACAGGTTAACATGTCTGGTGTTGGTGCTTCATCACACCTGGATGACAAGGTGGTCCTTTAATGGAACTGAACAAAGAGCAAGGGGGCGGGAGAGGAGAGGAAGGCTTTGTGGGTAGAAGGGGTTTTTGGAAAGAGATGAGACTGGGGGATGATGGGAGGGAAAGATCATCTCAATGAGGCAATGAACGGGGGTGATGAAAGTAAGCTGGTGAGAAAGCATCGAGAGGAAAATGGAGCGATGGGGGAACTAGACTCCCAGAAAGAGATTAGACAAGGCTACACGCCGGCTGTGGACCCCCAGCCCGCACTGTGCTGGCAAAGGGTTCCCCCCGAAATGCCAACTCTCTGAAGCCAACTGGACCCAGCACCCCCGACCCCTGAAAAAATGGGAGGGAAAGCTAAGGTGTGAAGTCACTCATGTTGGTATTCTGACCAGAGGGTTACAGGGTTCCCAGAGGGAGAGGCGACACTGTTCCTAAAACCTGCATTGAGCTTCATTGGAACAGTGTAGGAGGCCACAGACAGAGAGGCATTAAGTGGGAATTCTGGCTGATTTTCTCTAACCCAGTAACACCGAGGCCATTATATCGTCTCTACTTTTGCCCCAGCTGTGGTCAGCTAACTGGGACAGACTAAGACTACATCTGGGAGCTTCTGGGCCAGTGTGGCTCAGTAACACACCAGGAGTTAAAGCCTTGAACTAGGGTAGGAAAGAAGATCTCAAAGCTATGGTGACTCTTCACCATCCCCAAAGCTTTTGTAACCTGGTGGCCACAATAAATGGTATGGATCCCCCAACACCGGTGTGCTTCGACCTGTGTCCTGTTGGTTTCCCTAGACTATGGGGCGATGGTGATCAGTTTGTTGGAGTGCAGTGTTGAGAGGAAGGGAGGGTTTAGTAACGAGCCACGCATGCTGGCAGGTGGATTACCCAGCGAGATGTGAGTGGGGGCCTGAGCTTGTTGCCTTTGGCCCATTGTTTATGCTGTGTTGGGGCCCGAGTCCTGCCAACTGGTGAATGGAAAGCAAATTCCTGTCACCCGCTGCACTTTCTCCCCCTCCTATGTACACTCCACTTTGTGTTTCTCCCCCTGCTTCCCCCACAGGCTGCTCACTGTAACAGGGGGGCTTTCTTACAGCTGACGGCCATCCCCCTGTATCCCACCCCGCCGCCCGTCCCCCTGTATCCCACTCCGCCGCCCGTCCCCCTGTAGCCCACCCCGCCGCCCGTCCCCCTGTATCCCACCCCGCCGCCCGTCCCCCTGTATCCCACCGCCTGTATCCCGCCCGTCCCCCTGTATCCCACCCCACCGCCCGTCCCCCTGTATCCCACCGCCCGTCCCCTTGTATCCCACCCCACCGCCCGTCCCCCTGTATCCCACCCCACCGCCCGTCCCCCCGTATCCCGCCGCCCGTCCCCCCGTGTCCCGCCGCCCGTCCCCCCGTGTCCCGCCGCCCGTCCCCCCGTGTCCCGCCGCCCGTCCCCCCGTGTCCCGCCGCCCGTCCCCCCGTGTCCCGCCGCCCGTCCCCCCGTGTCCCGCCGCCCGTCCCCCCGTGTCCCGCCGCCCGTCCCCCCGTGTCCCGCCGCCCGTCCCCCCGTGTCCCGCCGCCCGTCCCCCCGTGTCCCGCCGCCCGTCCCCCCGTGTCCCGCCGCCCGTCCCCCCGTGTCCCGCCGCCCGTCCCCCCGTGTCCCGCCGCCCGTCCCCCCGTGTCCCGCCGCCCGTCCCCCCGTGTCCCGCCGCCCGTCCCCCCGTGTCCCGCCGCCCGTCCCCCCGTGTCCCGCCGCCCGTCCCCCCGTGTCCCGCCGCCCGTCCCCCCGTGTCCCGCCGCCCGTCCCCCCGTGTCCCGCCGCCCGTCCCCCCGTGTCCCGCCGCCCGTCCCCCCGTGTCCCGCCGCCCGTCCCCCCGTGTCCCGCCGCCCGTCCCCCCGTGTCCCGCCGCCCGTCCCCCCGTGTCCCGCCGCCCGTCCCCCCGTGTCCCGCCGCCCGTCCCCCCGTGTCCCGCCGCCCGTCCCCCCGTGTCCCGCCGCCCGTCCCCCCGTGTCCCGCCGCCCGTCCCCCCGTGTCCCGCCGCCCGTCCCCCCGTGTCCCGCCGCCCGTCCCCCCGTGTCCCGCCGCCCGTCCCCCCGTGTCCCGCCGCCCGTCCCCCCGTGTCCCGCCGCCCGTCCCCCCGTGTCCCGCCGCCCGTCCCCCCGCGTCCCGCCGCCCGTCCCCCCGCGTCCCGCCGCCCGTCCCCCCGCGTCCCGCCGCCCGTCCCCCCGCGTCCCGCCGCCCGTCCCCCCGCGTCCCGCCGCCCGTCCCCCCGCGTCCCGCCGCCCGTCCCCCCGCGTCCCGCCGCCCGTCCCCCCGCGTCCCGCCGCCCGTCCCCCCGCGTCCCGCCGCCCGTCCCCCCGCGTCCCGCCGCCCGTCCCCCCCGCGTCCCGCCGCCCGTCCCCCCGCGTCCCGCCGCCCGTCCCCCCGCGTCCCGCCGCCCGTCCCCCCGCGTCCCGCCGCCCGTCCCCCCCGCGTCCCGCCGCCCGTCCCCCCGCGTCCCGCCGCCCGTCCCCCCCGCGTCCCGCCGCCCGTCCCCCCGCGTCCCGCCGCCCGTCCCCCCGCGTCCCGCCGCCCGTCCCCCCGCGTCCCGCCGCCCGTCCCCCCGCGTCCCGCCGCCCGTCCCCCCGCGTCCCGCCGCCCGTCCCCCCGCGTCCCGCCGCCCGTCCCCCCGCGTCCCGCCGCCCGTCCCGCCGCCCGTCCCCCCGCCGCCCGTCCCCCCGCGTCCCGCCGCCCGTCCCCCCGCGTCCCGCCGCCCGTCCCCCCGCGTCCCGCCGCCCGTCCCCCCGCGTCCCGCCGCCCGTCCCCCCGCGTCCCGCCGCCCGTCCCCCCGCCCGTCCCGCCGCCCGTCCCCCCGCCCGTCCCGCCGCCCGTCCCCCCGCCCGTCCCGCCGCCCGTCCCCCCGCCCGTCCCGCCGCCCGTCCCCCCGCCCGTCCCGCCGCCCGTCCCCCCGCCCGTCCCCCCGCCCGTCCCCCCGCCCGTCCCGCCGCCCCTCCCCCCGCCCGTCCCGCCGCCCCTCCCCCCGCCCGTCCCGCCGCCCCTCCCCCCGCCCGTCCCGCCGCCCCTCCCCCCGCCCGTCCCGCCGCCCCTCCCCCCGCCCGTCCCGCCGCCCCTCCCCCCGCCCGTCCCGCCGCCCCTCCCCCCGCCCGTCCCGCCGCCCCTCCCCCCGCCCGTCCCGCCGCCCCTCCCCCCGCCCGTCCCGCCGCCCCTCCCCCCGCCCGTCCCGCCGCCCCTCCCCCCGCCGTCCCGCCGCCCCTCCCCCCGCCCGTCCCGCCGCCCCTCCCCCCGCCCGTCCCGCCGCCCCTCCCCCCGCCCGTCCCGCCGCCCCTCCCCCCGCCCGTCCCGCCGCCCCTCCCCCCGCCCGTCCCGCCGCCCCTCCCCCCCGCCCCTCCCCCCGCCCCTCCCCCCGCCCCTCCCCCCGCCCCTCCCCCCGCCCCTCCCCCCGCCCCTCCCCCCGCCCCTCCCCCCGCCCCTCCCCCCGCCCCTCCCGCCGCCCCTCCCCCCGTGTCCCTCCCCCCGTGTCCCGCCACCCCTCCCCCCGTGTCCCTCCCCCCGTGTCCCGCTAGCCCTCCCCCCGTGTCCCGCTAGCCCTCCCCCCGTGTCCCGCTAGCCCTCCCCCCGTGTCCCGCCGCCCCTCCCCCCGCCCGGCCCGCCGCCCGTCCCCCCGTCGCCCGTCCCCCCGTGTCCCGCCGCCCGTCGCCCGTCTCCCTCTATCCCGCCCCGCCGCCCATTCTTCATGTAACAGTCAAGATAGTTATTCCACTATAGAGAGCGGCACCGTGCGGTCTGATCCTATCACATTCTCACCTGGCATTCACAAACCAACACTTTCCGGCAGGGGTGACAGGCTAGCACCAGGGAGAGGGAATCCTGGTTGATTTCCACACCCCCTGCCCTTCCAAGCTCAGGGCACTGAGGCTAATTGCAACAGCTGCTGCTCTGGCTAAGATCAGGTGACCCAGTACAGACTGCCTTTATCCTCTCTGAAAGTTTGAATTTACTAATCTCATTTGCAGGGTGATTGCTGGGAGAGTGGATCTCATTCTGAGCTCAGTGAGGCACAGAGTAGATGTCAGCATGTGAGATTAACCTGCTCCCAGCAATTTCTGTTCCATCCCATCTCCTGTACCAGCTGTGACAAGGACCTGTATTTCTGCATAAATTATTAACTGTGTAGTTTCACACCGTGTGGGAGCCTAACCCAGTAAATAAGAGCCAGTTTGAAGGAGAATGTGCCTCTCCTGCCTGGCCCTGCACCCTCTGCCAATTCAAACACCTTTAAACGAGTCGCTCTCTGCCTGTGTGTCCCGCTCTGTGTCTCAGTGTATGGCCCTTGCTCTGTGTGTGTGTTTCTATGTAGCTTGCTCTGTTTCTCTCTTTCTCAGTTCGTTACGGTCTGTCGTTCTCTCACTGTGCCCCTCTCCCACCCACTCCCCACTGGTGCCAGTCTCTGGTTACCCATTGCTCTGTCTTTAATCTGCTCTGGCATTATTTCATTATTGGGTTGCAGTACCAGTGGCCACCCGACAGATGGCAATGTTGTGCTGTAGTGAGTGGCCGAGGCCTCCTTTGCCCAGCATTGAGCTGCACTGGGAGCGGCTGTATAATGAAACTCGGCTAATGCTGAGCCGTATGTGGTTAAACGCTCTGCCTTTCTCTCCAGGGGCACCGGCCGCTCTTTGATAGGTCATTGTCCACGGGGATGGCATCTTAGCCAAGCCTGATCCACCACACTGAGGCCTCCCCCGTGTATGTGTGTGGCGTGCTCACACGTAGACTTGCACGTGTATATGTATGTCTACATGTACATGTATAGGGCCACAGACAGACACTTGCGCACCCTCCCGAATCACTGGAGCAAGATCCTTTGCTGGGTCCAGACTCCAGGGGTACTGAGGCTAATTGATACACCACCATGTCTAAGATCAGCCAGCTGGGCTGAGGCTGGTGATTGAACCTAGGAGCTGGCTCCGTAGCCAGGGATGCATTTAGCCACTGGGCCATTGGGCGTCCTTCCCTCTCCTCCCCTGCTCTCAAGGTAGCATTGCCTCTGACTGGAGCGGGCCTTCCACCCTCCGGGACCTCGCCCCTGGCCATTCCTCAGGTGTGAGACTCCACCATGGACATGGAGCCGTGGTGGGAGAGTTGGGAAACGTGAGTGACCGCTTGGCCAAAGAGATGGGTTTAAAGATACAGAGGAAGGCGGTGGGGTTTAGGGAGGAAGTTCCAGAGAGGAGAACCAAGGCAGCTGCAGGAGGGGTAAAGGGCAGAGGGCGATGTACAGAGAGGGTCCGAGTGAGGGACCTGGAGGGTGCAGGAGGGGTGCTCTCGTTACCATGGTGAGCATCGTGGTGCTCTCGTTACCATGGTGAGCATCGTGGTGCTCTCGTTACCATGGTGAGCATCGTGGTGCTCTCGTTACCATGGTGAGCATCGTGGTGCTCTCGTTACCATGGTGAGCATCGTGGTGCTCTCGTTACCATGGTGAGCATCGTGGTGCTCTCGTTACCATGGTGAGCATCGTGGTGCTCTCGTTACCATGGTGAGCATCGTGGTGCTCTCGTTACCATGGTGAGCATCGTGGTGCTCTCGTTACCATGGTGAGCATCGTGGTGCTCTCGTTACCATGGTGAGCATCGTGGTGCTCTCGTTACCATGGTGAGCTTGGTTCCAGCCCCTCCCACTATCTTAGAACTAAATGTGCAAATGATGGCACTTGTTTTCACCCAGATCCGGGAGCCTGGATATCATTCCCGTTGCTCCGGGAGCCTGGATGTTATTCCCGTTGCTCCGGGAGCCTGGATGTTATTCCCGTTGCTCCGGGAGCCTGGATGTTATTCCCGTTGCTCCGGGAGCCTGGATGTTATTCCCGTTGCTCCGGGAGCCTGGATGTTATTCCCGTTGCTCCGGGAGCCTGGATGTTATTCCCGTTGCTCCGGGAGCCTGGATGTTATTCCCGTTGCTCCGGGAGCCTGGATGTTATTCCCGTTGCTCCGGGAGCCTGGATGTTATTCCCGCTGCTCCGGGAGCCTGGATGTTATTCCCGCTGCTCCGGGAGCCTGGATGTTATTCCCGCTGCTCCGGGAGCCTGGATGTTATTCCCGTTGCTCCGGGAGCCTGGATGTTATTCCCGTTGCTCCGGGAGCCTGGATGTTATTCCCGTTGCTCCGGGAGCCTGGATGTTATTCCCGTTGCTCCGGGAGCCTGGATGTTATTCCCGCTGCTCCGGGAGCCTGGATGTTATTCCCGCTGCTCCGGGAGCCTGGATGTTATTCCCGCTGCTCCGGGAGCCTGGATGTTATTCCCGCTGCTCCGGGAGCCTGGATGTTATTCCCGCTGCTCCGGGAGCCTGGATGTTATTCCCGCTGCTCCGGGAGCCTGGATGCTATTCCCGTTGCTCCGGGAGCCTGGATGTTATTCCCGCTGCTCCGGGAGCCTGGATGTTCTTCCCGCTGCTCCGGGAGCCTGGATGTTATTCCCGTTGCTCCGGGAGCCTGGATGTTATTCCCGTTGCTCCGGGAGCCTGGATGTTATTCCCGTTGCTCCGGGAGCCTGGATGTTATTCCCGCTGCTCCGGGAGCCTGGATGTTATTCCCGCTGCTCCGGGAGCCTGGATGTTATTCCCGCTGCTCCGGGAGCCTGGATGTTATTCCCGCTGCTCCGGGAGCCTGGATGTCATTCCCGTTGCCCGAGAGTGGGGTTATCATTCCTGCTGCATTAAAAGGCAATTTACTGACTCCAACTATCGGAGTCCCTGCTGCTAAAAATTAATTTGTGGCAAGGCTCGAGTTTCATTTCATGCTGCTCTAAGATTTGACTCTACTTCACATTGTCTAAAAATCTACAATTGCTGACAAACAACTGGTGCATTATGGAGCCTGAGTGGGTTTACGGAACGGGTCAATTACAGCAGGTTCTGTTCAACATCTGATCGGCCTCTGCACCTCATTTCTCAGGCGTGTTGCTCTCTCGAAACAAATCACTTAAACGAAGAAAAGCAGAATAAGGGTTACTCACTATGTAACTGTACAGAGACACTGTTTATTCAGGGTAAGGGTTACTCACTGTATAACCCTTACTCTGAATAAGAGACGCTGTTTAATCAGCAGGGTAAGGGTTGAAGATGGGGCGATAGTCTCCAGGGCAAAGGTGGGTGTTTTGAGCAGGGGGTTTATGACAGTGGTTTTGAAAGGGAGGAGAACAGTACCTGAGGGCAGGGAACTATTTACAATGTCGGATGGTCTGGCGGCTAGAATGGGAAGTTAGGTGGCCAGTAGTTTAATTGGTGGAAGTGAAAATGTAGGTATATTAGAGGAGGATACAGACCATCCAGGACAAAACAGTCCATTCATCACCTTAAACATCCACACCCTCCACCACCAGCGCACCGTGGCTGCAGTGTGTACCCTCTACAAGATGCACTGCAGCAACTCGCCAAGGCTTCTTTGACAGCACCTCCCAAACCCGTGACCTCTACCACCCAGAAGAACAAGGGCAGCAAGTGCATGGGAACACCACCACCTCCAAGTTCCCCTCCAAGTCACACCATGCTGACTTGGAAATATATCGCCGTTCCTTCATTGTCACTGGGTTAAAATAGGGAGAGAGCGGATCAGTCGGATTAGTTTTGGATTGACACAGGGCTTTAGGGAGAGAGTGGGATTAGTTGGGTTTTGATACAGGGCGATGGTGAGAGAGCGGGGCAGTGGGATTAGTTTGGGATTGATACAGGGTGATGGTGAGAGAGCGGGGCAATGGGATTAGTTGGGTTTTGATACAGGGCGATGGTGAGAGAGCGGGGCAATGGGATTAGTTTGGGATTGATACAGGGTGATGGTGAGAGAGCGGGGCAGTGGGATTAGTTGGGTTTTGATACAGGGTGATGGTGAGAGAGCGGGGCAATGGGATTAGTTGGGTTTTGATACAGGGTGATGGTGAGAGAGCGGGGCAGTGGGATTAGTTGGGGATTGATACAGGGTGATGGTGAGAGAGCGGGGCAGTGGGATTAGTTGGGTTTTGATACAGGGTGATGGTGAGAGAGCGGGGCAATGGGATTAGTTGGGTTTTGATACAGGGTGATGGTGAGAGAGCGGGGCAGTGGGATTAGTTGGGTTTTGATACAGGGTGATGGTGAGAGAGCGGGGCAATGGGATTAGTTGGGGATTGATACAGGGTGATGTGGAGATTGTGAGGCAGTGGGACTCGTGCAGCAGTCAGGAGGAGGATGTATGTGTACCTAACACATTGGCTAATACCAGACTCACTCTCTTGTTCCTTCCTCCACCAGAATTTCGACCTGGAAGCAAAGGAGGATACCGCTGCCAAGGATGACGACCAATCAAAAGAGGAGAAATCCCAATCGCCGTGATGATGTTGGTAGAGGGGAGGAGCCTTGATATGGGAGCGGAGACTTGGATACGCTCTGCTGTACAGTACAGGAAGGGACACGGCTCTAACCTCTCAACTTTAGCACCCATCTGTACAGACTGAGTAAGGAAGCTGCTTCACAGCTTGTCTGAAGTACGAGGGTGATGTTGGATTGGATCGCAGGTTTGGAAGGGACTTTATTCTCCCCTCCTCTCCCCCATGCTCGAGCTGTTCACCTATTTAAAAAAAAAAAGGGTGCAGGTGGAGAAAGGACTGGAATTGTGCAGTATTTTGGGTGCGGGGAGGGGATACGAATGAGAAGAACGCAATGTCTTGTAGCTCTGAAATTTACATATGATGACATTTCTGCAGCTTTTCTCGTGGCAGTGCTGTGCAGCACTGTTCCCCACGCCCAGATCTCTGTGTCCTAGTTGTGTGTTGTTATAGTGACCTTGGCCGTGCACTTGAAGAATTGATTGTAAATTGCTGTTTGTTGCGTGACCCTCTCTGTGGGGCTTGTTTATTACTTTGTGGAGCTGCTCTTGCCCATGACGGGTGTGAAGCCCGGTGGAGTCTCGGCACCGCGCGTGCCCAGGATCGGTGAACCCACCCCCCCGGTGCAGGTTAGAAACACAAAGGTTCGGGAGAGAAAGAAGACGAGCAGTTTGGAGTTCTCCAGGTAACTGGCTCGGGGAGGTCCCAGCCACTGGCTCAGCTTATCTCTGTCAAGGCAGACGTCAGGGGTCATGCAACTGGCCTCAGTACCCTTGGGCTATGAAGGGGAGAAGAAGTTGAGGTTCCTGCTCCTGATTATTATTCAGTATCTCCTGTTGGAATGTTTGTGTGTGTGTGTGTGTGTGGATGGATATCTGGTGAGTGCAGGATCAGCCTGGGCTGCCAGGCACTGCACAGTGGAGTAGCCTGCCCACACTCCCCCTGTGGGCGAGGTCCCAGCGGGAGGGCCACACTCGTGGAATCCATACCCCAGCGAGAGTCAGCACCTTCAGGAGGGCAGGGCGGGTTCAAAGAGCAAGCTCCACATAGTTGCTATATTTACGTTTTTGTTTGATGGAGTTTGTATTGCTCATCTCTCCTTACTGTGAATCAGCTCGGTGTGGCATTAATTAAAAAATATCCGATTGCTCTCTGGGGTTTGTTCCGCGTGTAATGAAATCACTTATAAAGCAACGGCTCGATGTGAGACTGAACAGCTCAGCCCAGCACCGATTCCCTGCTCGTATCTCAGCCAGGACGGCAGTACGACTTGCCACGACTGACCTGTTCCCCTCGTACAGCAAAGAGGAAGATCAGCAGGGGTTCGGATCCAGGTTGTCCCATCTTGCTTATGATACTTTCTACATTGAATAGCCTGCTGTCGAGGATTGCACCTGAACAAGGGCCACTTGGGTAAGACCGGGGAGGGAATCTGAATCCTGCAAACTGCAAACAGTACCACGGAAAGAGTCAGCACCTACAGGGAGCAGGGAAGCATTCTGCAATTCCTCCGACTATCGGGCAGATTACAGACCAAAGAGTCCAGACCCACCAGCTGGCTTCAGTCCACAGACTCCTTCAGTTGGTTTGGCTCGTGCATTGAAATTTGGGGGGGGGGGAAGAAGAGGACTGACGCTCTCTCCAACTAATCTGGTGAATGGTTTTAATGCTTCATTTGGGAAGTGACCTGGGTCTGAATCCGAGCTAATACAGGTACAATGAAAAGCCCCTCTCCTCTTTTGGCATTGAGTGCCATGTGAGATGAGTTTGGGCCAGGCTCAACCCAGTTTCTACTGGAGATGGATCCACAGCATGTAAGTGACCTTGATCTGACACCGAGCAGCAGCCTCATCCAGAGAATGTCACACTGGGGTGATGGGGAGCACTCTTTTCAATGTGAATTGTTGAGACAGTGTAGAGTGAGCTTTACTCTGTACCTGCCCTGGGAGTGTTTAATAAGAACATAAGAACATAAGAAATAGGAGCAGGAGTAGGCCAATCGGCCCCTCGAGCCTGCTCCGCCATTCAATAAGATCATGGCTGATCTGATCCTAACCGCCAATCTACTATCTATCACAGAACCATCTCCTGCATCTAACAGAATTGCACACACGAAATAGGAGCAGAATCAGGCTACACAGTCCCTGGGCCCGCTCCACTACCCACAGGGCCATGACCGATCCGAACCTAGACTCATGTCCAAATTCCTGCCCGCTCCCCGTAACCCTTAATGCCCTTTACTTCTAGGAAACTGTCTATTTCTGTTTTAAATTTAATTAATGTTGTAGCTTCTACAGCTTTTTGTGGCAGCATATTCCATGGACCTACCACCCTCTGAGTGAAGTAGTTCCTCCTCATCTCAGTTTTGAAAGAGCAGCCCCTTATTCTAAGACTATGTCCCCTAGTTCTCGTCTCACCCGTCATCGGGAACATCCTCCCCGCATCCACCCGATCCAACCCCTTCACAATCTTATATGTTTCAATAAGATCGCCTCTCATTCTTCTGAACTCCAATGAGTAGAGTCCCAATCTACCCAACCTCTCCTCATATGACCACCCCCTCATCCCCGGGATTAACCGAGTGAACCTTTTTTGCACTGCCTCGAGAGCAAGGATGTCTTTCCTTAAGTAAGGACACCAAAACTGTATGCAGTATTCCAGGTGCGGTCTCACCAATACCTTGTACAACTGAAGCAATACCTCCCTATTTTTATATTCTATCCCCCTAGCAATGAAAGCCAACATTCCATTTGCCTTCTTAATCACTTGCTGCACCTGCATACTAACCTTTTGAGTTTCGTGCACCAGTACCCCCAGATCCCTTTGCACTTCAGTACTCTCCAGTTTCTTGCCATTAAGATAATAAATTGCTCCAGGATTTTTCCTGCCAAAGTGCATCACCTCACACTTTCCAGTGTTGTATTCCATCTGCCAAATCTCTGCCCACTTACTTAGCCTGTCTATGTCCCCTTGCAGGTTTTTTATGTCCTCCTCACTCACTACTTTCCCTGTGATGGGACAGTGTAGAGGGAGCTTTACTCTGTATCTAACCCGTGCTGTACCTGTCCTGGGAGTGTTTGATGGGACAGTGTAAAGAGAGCTTTACTCTGTATCTAACCCGTGCTGTACCTGCCCTTGGAGTGTTTGATGGGGACAGTGTAGAGGAAGCTTTACTCTGTATCTAACCCGTGCTGTACCTGCCCTGGGAGTGTTTGATGGGACAGTGTAGAGGGAGCTTTACTCTGTATCTAACCCGTGCTGTACCTGCCCTGGGAGTGTTTGATGGGACAGTGTAGAGGGAGCTTTACTCTATCTGAAATAACAACAGAAAACGCTGGAAAAACTCAGCAGGCCAGGCAGCATCCGTGGAGAGAGAAAGAGAGTTAACGTTTCAGGTCGATGACCTTTCATCAGAACTGGGAAGAGCCGGAAATCAAATAGATTTAAGGCCAGGGTAAAGCTGGGAAAAGGGGGAGGGGATAAAGGAACAAAGGGGGCGATGAAGAGACATTAAGAGATATGCAAGGCTAGATGTGGTGTTAATGTGACAGATTAAGGCTGAATGAAGTGTGAAATCCACTGGCAGAATGAAGGACAGCTGCCAGCTTCTAGGAGGGAAAAAAAAAGGTGGGTGGGGACAAATAAAAGGGTGGATAAAATAAAATATAAATGTGATTGGAGCTGAGGTTATGATCTAAAATTGTTGAACTCGATATTGAGTCCAGAGGGCTGTAGCGTGCCTAAACGAAAGATGAGTTGCTGTTCCTCGAGCTTACGCTGAGCTTCCATGGAACAGTGTAATAGGCTGAGGACGGTGAGGTCAGAGTGGGAGTGAAGCGGTGAATTAAAGTGACAGGCCACCGGGAGCGCGGGGTCCCCCTTACGGACTGAACGGAGGTGTTACTCTATCTGATGTGGGATGGGGCAACAAATGTGAAAATTCTCCATTTCCTGGTGCAAGTGCCCTCTATTGTTTGAGTGCTAAAGTTCCCTCATCCAGGCAGCAGCCATAATTTGGGCGATCGCTCGATGAGTCTTCAACCAGACAGCTCAGTAACTTGGTCATCAGATATCACCAAAAACCTAAGTTTTCATTGCTGTCTTAAAATGCACATGCAAATAGGCCAGCCTGCGTTTGGGTGGATGGGCCGGGCCTGCGTTTGGGTGTTTGAAGGTGGGCTGGATGTGTTTGTACCAGTGGGCTCCTGTGTATACACAAGTGGACTTGATTATGTCGATGTTGATGGAGCCTTTTTATGTTTGTGTCTTTGTACACCTTCTCAAAGGAAATACCCATTTCCTCACCTGAGCCTTGCCCTCTGTAGTGTTTGACTCGGGCACAGATTGCAGGCCCTGACCCAGAGTTTGACCTCGTATCAATGCTCGCCTGTAAATTATTTTTTGATTTCTTAATATTGTTGCCACATGATTTCCGACAGATGATGCATCTTCTGAGTGGCGATTCTGTCGAGTCAGTAACTGCCTTCTGATGGGCAGTTTTCCAGAGAAATAAATCCTTGTTTGTTTAAAACCTGCAGCCGGAATGTTGAGTGAGTATTCTGCATTTATTACTGAAAGGAAAGTCTCTGCAAAGGAAACCATGAATTAGTCTGAACTTCAACTCTTGTGTTTTACTCAGGAAATTTCAAGAGCTCGGTCACCCCCCGCCCCCCCCCCCCTCCCTCCAAATCAGCCCCACACCCTAACCCAGGATCCCAGCATAATCTGCATAACTGCAGTTATTTAATTATTAGTACCTATACCTTGAATCTTTTAACTAGATACACCAAGCTCCTTTTCAAGAGGGGTTTTGTAGTTGGGATGTAGTTCAGAACGCAAGAATTAGGAGCAGGAGTCGGCCATACGGCCCCTCGCGTCTGCTCCGCCATTCAATAAGATCATGGCTGAACTTTTACATCAACTCCACTTTCTCGCCTTATCCCCATAATCTCTTGATTCCCTTAGTGCCCAAAAATCTATCGATCTCAGACTTGAATATACTCAACGACTGAGCATCCACAGCCCTCTGGGGCAGAGAATTCCAAAGATTCGCAGCCCTGAGTGAAGAAATTTCTCCTTATCTCAGTCCTTAACGGCTGACCCCTTATACTAAGACTATGACGCTTAATTCCAGACTCTCCAGCCAAGGGGAACAGCCTCTCAACATCTACCTTGTCAAGCCCTCTAAGAATTTTATACGTTTCATTCTTCTAAACTCCAGAGAATATAGGTCCATTCTACTCAATCCCTCCTCATAGGACAGCCCCCTCATCCCAGGAATCAATCTAGTGAACCTTCGTTGCACCCTCTCTAAGACAAGTATATCCTTCCTTCGGTAAGGAGGCCAGAACTGTGCACAGTACTTCAGGTGTGGTCTCACCAAGGCCCTGTATAATTGCAGCAAGACTTCCTTACTCTTAGCCTTTATTGCAAGGGGGTTGGGAGTATAACATACCATTTGCTTTCCTAAATGCTTGTTGTACCTGCATGTTAACTTTCTGTGATTTGTGTACAGGGACACCCAAATCTCTCTGAGTGCCAATATTTACTAGTCTCTTAACTTTAAAAAAAAAAATTCTGCTTTTCCATTCTTCCGACCAAAGTGGATAATTTCACACCTCCCCACATTATACTCCATCTGCCATGTTCTTGCCCAATCACTTAACCTGTCAATATCCCTTTGCAGACTCTTTGTGTCTTCCTCACAGCTTACTTACCCACGTAGCTTTGTATCGTCAACAAACTTGGATATATTACACTTGGTCCCCTCAATGAAGTCATTGATATAGGTTGTGAATAGCTGAGGCCCAAGCACTGATCCTTGCGGCACCCCACTAGTAACACCCTGCCACCCCAAAAATGGCCCGTTTATCCCTACTCTGTTTTCTGTCCATTAACCAATCCTCTATCCATGCTACTATATTAACCCCAATCCCATGAGCCCTAATCATGTGTAACAACCTCTTATGTGGCACCTTTTTTTTTATTCATTGATGGATGTGGGCGTCGCTGGCAAGGCCAGCATTTATTGCCCATCCCTAATTGCCCTTGAGCTGCCGCCTTGAACCGCTGCAGTCCGTGTGGTGAAGGTACTCCCACAGTGCTGTTAGGGAGGGATCAGGGTGGGGGTGGGGGTGGGGAAGGGGGGTGTGCGGGGTGGGGAAGGGGGGATGTGCGGGGTGGGGAAGGGGGGATGTGCGGGGTGGGGAAGGGGGGGGGCGGGGTGGGGAAGGGGGGGGGTCGGGGTGGGGAAGGGGGGGGTGGGGAAGGGGGGGTGTGCGGGGTGGGGAAGGGGGGGTGTGCGGGGTGGGGAAGGGGGGGTGTGCGGGGTGGGGAAGGGGGGGTGTGCGGGGTGGGGAAGGGGGGGTGTGCGGGGTGGGGAAGGGGGGGTGTGCGGGGTGGGAGGGGGGGTGTGCGGGGTGGGGAAGGGGGGGGGTGCGGGGTGGGGAAGGGGGGGGGGTCGGGGTGGGGAAGGGGGGGGGTCGGGGTGGGGAAGGGGGGGGGTCGGGGTGGGGAAGGGGGGGGGGTCGGGGTGGGGAAGGGGGGGGGTCGGGGTGGGGAAGGGGGGGGTCGGGGTGGGGAAGGGGGGGGGTCGGGGTGGGGAAGGGGGGTTGTGCGGGGTGGGGAAGGGGGGGGGCGGGGTGGGGAAGGGGAATGTGTGCGGGGTGGGGTGTGTGCGGGATGGGGTGTGTGGGGGAGTGGCGGTGTGGGTGAGTGTTTGATTGGGTGGGTGGGTGTGTGTTTGATTGGGTGGGTGGGTGTGTGTGATTGTGTAACACGATTATCATCACTGGATTCATGTCCACAGTAGCAGAGTTGCTGATTCGGGTAACTGGTAGCTGGTGTACCTCTGCCTGTTATAATCATGCTGAGCTCCCACGCTCCCCACAGGCACTTGTTAATAAGCAGTAAGACAGATTCGACCTAATTACACACAGTGTCTGAGCTGAGAGTCGGTGGGTTCCCTCTGCGGACTGAGCAGAACAGCTGTCATACCTGAATAGTGATTAAAAACCTGGGCTCACTACCCACTCACTGCCGTAGAAAGGATGCTCACTGGCTGCACTGTGCAGGGAGATGCAGGGCTGGGGGTGTGATGTCTGTATCGGAAGGCATTTGGGATTCATACACTGTAGGTTAGGTAACTCACTAAAGATATCTGCGTCTTAAGCAGCTGTACAAATCAGTTTCTGCAGCCGAACTTGCTGTCCTTCTGTATCTCTCTGTCTCCCTCTCTCTCTCTTTCTGGTGTCTCCATCAACCAACAACAACTTGCATTTATATAGCGCCTTTAAACGTAGTAAAACGTCCCAAGGCGCTTCACAGGAGCGATTATCAATCAAAAATTGACACCGAGCCACATAAGGAAATATTAGGACAGGTGACCAAAAGCTTGGCCAAAGAGGTAGGTTTTAAAGAGCGTCTTAAGGGAGGAGAAAGAGGTGGAGAGGCGGAGAGGTTTAGGGAAGGAATTCCAGAGCTTTGGGCACGGCCACCAATGGTGAGGCGAAGGAAATCGGGGATACACAAGAGGCCAGAATTGGAGGAGCGCAGAGATCTCGGAGGGTTGTAGGGCTAGAAGAGATTACAGAGATAGGGAGGGGCGAGGCAATGGAGGAATTTTAACACCAGGATGAGAATTTTAAATTTGACACCTTGCAGGACCGGGAGCCAATGTGGGTCAGCGAGCACAGGGATGATTGGTGAATGGGACTTGGTGCGAGTTTCGATATGGGGCCCGGGACTGAGGGAACTTGCCCGACTGAGGGTGTGAGTCTCAGTGACTGGTACTGAGCGAGTGAGTCTAGTGACAGGAACTGAGGGAACTTCCCCGACTGAGGGAGTGAGTCTAGTGACGGGGACTGAGGGAGTGAGTCGAGTGACGAGGACTGAGGGAGTGAGTCGAGTGACGGACTGAGGGAGTGAGTCTAGTGACGGACTGAGGGAGTGAGTCTAGTGACGGACTGAGGGAGTGAGTCTCGTGACGGACTGAGGGAGTGAGTCTTGTGACGGACTGAGGGAGTGAGTCTAGTGACGGGGACTGAGGGAGTGAGTCTAGTGACGGACTGAGGGAGTGAGTCTAGTGACGGGGACTGAGGGAGTGAGTCTAGTGACAGGGACTGAGGGAGTGAGTCTTGTGACGGACTGAGGGAGTGAGTCTAGTGATGGGGACTGAGGGAGTGAGTCTAGTGACGGGGACTGAGGGAGTGAGTCTAGTGACAGGGACTGAGGGAGTGAGTCTAGTGACGGACTGAGGGAGTGAGTCTAGTGACGGACTGAGGGAGTGAGTCTAGTGACGGACTGAGGGAGTGAGTCTAGTGACGGACTGAGGGAGTGAGTCTAGTGACAGGGACTGAGGGAGTGAGTCTAGTGACGGGGACTGAGGGAGTGAGTCTAGTGACGGGGACTGAGGGAGTGAGTCTAGTGACGGGGACTGAGGGAGTGAGTCTGAGTGACGGACTGAGGGAGTGAGTCTAGTGACGGGGACTGAGGGAGTGAGTCTAGTGACGGACTGAGGGAGTGAGTCTAGTGACGGACTGAGGGAGTGAGTCTAGTGACGGACTGAGGGAGTGAGTCTAGTGACGGACTGAGGGAGTGAGTCTAGTGACGGGACTGAGGGAGTGAGTCTAGTGACGGACTGAGGGAGTGAGTCTAGTGACGGACTGAGGGAGTGAGTCTAGTGACGGGACTGAGGGAGTGAGTCTAGTGACGGGGACTGAGGGAGTGAGTCTAGTGACGGGGGACTGAGGAGTGAGTCTAGTGACGGGACTGAGGGAGTGAGTCTAGTGACGGGGACTGAGGGAGTGAGTCTAGTGACGGGGACTGAGGGAGTGAGTCTAGTGACGGGGACTGAGGGAGTGAGTCTAGTGACGGGAGTGAGGGAGTGAGTCTAGTGACGGGGACTGAGGGAGTGAGTCTAGTGACGGGGACTGAGGGAGTGAGTCTAGTGACGGGACTGAGGGAGTGAGTCTAGTGACGGGACTGAGGAGTGAGTCTAGTGAGGGACTGAGGGAGGTGAGTCTAGTGACGGGGACTGAGGGAGTGAGTCTAGTGACAGGGACTGAGGGAGTGAGTCTAGTGACGGACTGAGGGAGTGAGTCTAGTGACGGGGACTGAGGGAGTGAGTCCAGTGACGGGGACTGAGGGAGTGAGTCTAGTGACGGAGTGAGGGAGTGAGTCTAGTGACGGACTGAGGGAGTGAGTCTAGTGACGGACTGAGGGAGTGAGTCTAGGGACGGGGACTGAGGGAGTGAGTCTAGTGACGGGGACTGAGGGAGTGAGTCTAGTGACGGACTGGGGGAGTGAGTCTAGTGACGGGGACTGAGGGAGTGAGTCTAGTGACGGGGACTGAGGGAGTGAGTCTAGTGACGGACTGAGGGAGTGAGTCTAGTGACGGACTGAGGGAGTGAGTCTAGTGACGGGGACTGAGGGAGTGAGTCTAGTGACGGGGACTGAGGGAGTGAGTCTAGTGACGGGGACTGAGGGAGTGAGTCTAGTGACGGGGACTGAGGGAGTGAGTCTAGTGACGGGGACTGAGGGAGTGAGTCTAGTGACGGGGACTGAGGGAGTGAGTCTAGTGACGGACTGAGGGAGTGAGTCTAGTGACGGGGACTGAGGGAGTGAGTCTAGTGATGGACTGAGGGAGTGAGTCTCGTGACGGACTGAGGGAGTGAGTCTAGTGACGGGGACTGAGGGAGTGAGTCAGTGACGGACTGAGGGAGTGAGTCTAGTGACGGACTGAGGGAGTGAGTCTAGTGACGGGGACTGAGGGAGTGAGTCTAGTGACAGGGACTGAGGGAGTGAGTCTAGTGACAGGGACTGAGGGAGTGAGTCTAGTGACGGGGACTGAGGGAGTGAGTCTAGTGACGGACTGAGGGAGTGAGTCCAGTGACGGACTGAGGGAGTGAGTCTAGTGACGGGGACTGAGGGAGTGAGTCGAGTGACGGGGACTGAGGGAGTGAGTCTAGTGACGGGGACTGAGGGAGTGAGTCTAGTGACGGGGACTGAGGGAGTGAGTCTAGTGACGGGGACTGAGGGAGTGAGTCTAGTGACGGACTGAGGGAGTGAGTCTAGTGACGGACTGAGGGAGTGAGTCTAGTGACAGGGACTGAGGGAGTGAGTCCAGTGACGGGGACTGAGGGAGTGAGTCTAGTGACGGGGACTGAGGGAGTCAGTCTGAGTGACGGACTGAGGGAGTGAGTCTAGTGACGGGGACTGAGGGAGTGAGTCTAGTGACGGACTGAGGGAGTGAGTCTAGTGACGGACTGAGGGAGTGAGTCTAGTGACGGACTGAGGGAGTGAGTCTAGTGATGGACTGAGGGAGTGAGTCTCGTGACGGACTGAGGGAGTGAGTCTAGTGACGGACTGAGGGAGTGAGTCTAGTGACGGACTGAGGGAGTGAGTCTAGTGACAGGGACTGAGGGAGTGAGTCTGGTGACGGGGACTGAGGGAGTGAGTCTGGTGACGGACTGAGGGAGTGAGTCTAGTGACGGACTGAGGGAGTGAGTCTAGTGACGGACTGAGGGAGTGAGTCTAGTGACGGGGACTGATGGAGTGAGTCTAGTGACGGGGACTGAGGGAGTGAGTCTAGTGACGGGGACTGAGGGAGTGAGTCTAGTGACAGGGACTGAGGGAGTGAGTCTAGTGACGGGGAATGAGGGAGTGAGTCTAGTGACGGACTGAGGGACTGAGGGAGTGAGTCTAGTGACGGGGACTGAGGGAGTGAGTCTAGTGACAGGGACTGAGGGAGTGAGTCCAGTGACGGACTGAGGGAGTGTGTCTAGTGACAGGGACTGAGGGAGTGAGTAGTGACGGGGACTGAGGGAGTGAGTCTAGTGACGGACTGAGGGAGTGAGTTTAGTGACGGACTGAGGGAGTGAGTCTAGTGACGGGGACTGAGGGAGTGAGTCTAGTGACGGGGACTGAGGGAGTGAGTCTAGTGACGGGGACTGAGGGAGTGAGTCTAGTGACGGGGACTGAGGGAGTGAGTCTAGTGACGGGGACTGAGGGAGTGAGTCTAGTGACGGGGACTGAGGGAGTGAGTCTAGTGACGGGGACTGAGGGAGTGAGTCTAGTGACGGGGACTGAGGGAGTGAGTCTAGTGACGGACTGAGGGAGTGAGTTTAGTGACGGACTGAGGGAGTGAGTCTAGTGACGGGGACTGAGGGAGTGAGTCTAGTGACGGGGACTGAGGGAGTGAGTCTAGTGACGGACTGAGGGAGTGAGTCTAGTGACGGACTGAGGGAGTGAGTCTAGTGACGGGGACTGAGGGAGTGAGTCTAGTGACGGGGACTGAGGGAGTGAGTCTAGTGACGGGGACTGAGGGAGTGAGTCTAGTGACGGGGACTGAGGGAGTGAGTCTAGTGACGGGGACTGAGGGAGTGAGTCTAGTGACGGGGACTGAGGGAGTGAGTTTAGTGACGGGGACTGAGGGAGTGAGTCTAGTGACGGACTGAGGGAGTGAGTCTAGTGACGGGGACTGAGGGAGTGAGTCTAGTGACGGACTGAGGGAGTGAGTCTCGTGACGGACTGAGGGAGTGAGTCTAGTGACGGGGACTGAGGGAGTGAGTCTAGTGACGGACTGAGGGAGTGAGTCTCGTGACGGGGACTGAGGGAGTGAGTCTAGTGACGGGGACTGAGGGAGTGAGTCTAGTGACGGGGACTGAGGGAGTGAGTCTAGTGACGGACTGAGGGAGTGAGTCTAGTGACGGACTGAGGGAGTGAGTCTAGTGACAGTAGATAGTACATGGGTGACCAAAAGGCAGAGCAAGGGCAGGAAGGTAGTGCAGAAATCCCCTGGGGTTGTCTCCCTTAGCAACAGGTTCACCGCCTTAGGTGCTGTTGTCGGGGGGGATGACTCATCGGGGGAAGGCACCAGCAGCCAGGCTCATGGCACCATGACTGGCTCTGTTGCAAAGAAGGGAGGGAAAAAGAGTGGCAGGGCTATAGTAATAGGGGGTTCGATTGTAAGGGGAATAGATAGGGGTTTCTGTGGTCGCGACCGAGACTCCAGGATGGTATGTTGCCTCCCTGGTGCAAGGGTCAAGGATGTCTCGGCGCGGGTGCAGAACATTCTGGAGGGGGAGGGGGAACAGCCAGTTGTCGTGATACATGTTGGTACCAACGACGTAGCTAAAAAAAGGGAAGAGGTCCTACAAGTAGAATTTAGGGAGTTAGGAGCCAAGCTAAAAAGTAGGACCTCGAAGGTAGTAATCTCTGGATTACTACCAGTGCCACGTGCTAGTAAGAGTACAGAGAACAGGATAGTTAGGCTAAATACGTGGCTTGAGCAGTGGTGTAAGAGGGAGGGTTTTAAATTTTTGAGGCATTGGAACCAGTTTTGTGGTAGGTGTGACCTATACAAAAGGGACGGTCTACACCTGTGCAAAGATGGAACTGATGTTCTCGGGGTAATTTTTGATAAAGCAGTTCGGGAGCATTTAAACTAGTATGGCAGGGGGCTAGAAACCTATGTAGTGAAATAGAGGAAAGTGAAAGGCAGACAGAAATAAATGGTAAAAGGGTGAGGAACAAAAAACAAAGGGCCAAACCAATTCATAAAAAATGTGAGCATAAAAAAAGCCTGAGGGTTTTATACCTTAATGCGAGAAGCATCAGGAACAAGGTAGATGAATTAGCTGTGGAAATAGAGGTTAATAATTATGATCTAATTGGGATTACGGAAACATGGTTGCAGGGTGAGCAGGGCTGGGAGCTTAACATACAAGGGTATTCAGTATTTAGGAAGGATCGACAAAAAAGAAAGGGAGGAGGGGTAGCATTGCTGGTAAAAGAAGGGATAAATGCAATTGAAAGGAAGGATATTAACTCAGTTAATACAGAATCTATATGGGTGGAGCTAAGAAATAGCGAGGGGCGAAAAACATTAATAGGAGTGGTATATAGGCCTCCAAATAGTAAAATAGAGGTTGGGGAGGGCATCACGAGGGAAATTAGAGAAGCGTGCAATAAGAGCACAGCTGTCATCATAGGTGACTTTAACTTACATATAGATTGGAATAGCCTAATCAGTAAAAATAATGAGGAGGAGGAATTCCTTGAGTGTTTAAGGGATGGTTATCTGGATCAATATGTCGAGGAACCAACTCGGGAACAGGCTATATTGGACTGGGTACTGTGCAATGAGAAGGGACTAATTAGTAATCTTGTTGTACGGGGACCCTTGGGTCAGAGCGATCATAACATGATCGATTTCTCACTCGAAATGGAGAGCGAAGAAATTGACTCAGATACTAAGGTCCTGAATTTAAACAAGGGGAATTATGATGCCATTAGACGGGAACTGAGTAGGTCTGATTGGACAACGTTCCTGGGAGGACTGGAGGTAGATAAACAATGGCAAGCATTTAAAGGTAGAATGACAAAATTGCAAAAATTGTTTATACCAATCTGGCATAAAAGGAAATCTAAAAAGGTGACTCAACCGTGGATAACAGGGGAAATTAGAGACAGCATAAAATCCAAAGATAGGGCGTATAAATTAGCCAAAAAAAGCGCCAGAGCGGAAGATTGGGAACAGTTTAAGATAGAGCAAAGGAGGACAAAGGGCTTAATCAAGAGGGGCAAAATAGCTTACGAAAGCAAGCTGGCGGAAAATATAAAAACTAACTCCAAAAGCTTTTATAAGTATATCAAGAGGAAAAGACTGGTGAAAACCAAAGTTGGCCCATTGCAGTCAGATACGGGGGAATATATAACGGGAAATAAAGAAATGGCAGACCAACTAAATGCATACTTTGGGTCAGTCTTTACGAAGGAAGACACAAAAAACCTCCCTGGGATATCGGGAAAAATAGGGACATTTGCAAAGGAGGAACTGACGCAAGTCAATATCTCTAAGGATATGGTGTTAAGGAAGCTAAAGGGATTGAAGGCGGACAAATCCCCAGGGCCTGATAACATGCATCCTAGGGTGCTGAAGGAGGTGGCCCTAGAGATAGCGGATGCACTAAGTATGATTTTTCAGAATTCATTAGACTCGGGAACAGTGCCCATGGATTGGAGGGTAGCTAACGTTACCCCACTATTCAAAAAGGGGGGTAGGGAAAAAGCAGGTAATTACAGACCTGTAAGCCTTACATCAGTTGTGGGCAAAATGCTGGAGTCCATCATTAAGGATGAAATAGCGGAGCACTTAGCAAATGGGGACAGGATAGGACAGAGTCAACATGGATTTACAAAGGGTAAATCGTGCTTGACTAATCTATTGGAATTTTTTGAGGGAGTAACTGGTAAAATAGATGGGGGAGAGCCAGTAGATGTGGTGTACCTGGACTTCCAAAAGGCCTTCGATAAGGTCCCACATAAAAGATTAGCAGGGAAAATTGAAGCTCATGGGATAAAGGGGAAAGTATTGACGTGGATAGAGAACTGGCTGTCAGATAGAAAACAGAGAGTTGGAATAAACGGCTCATTTTCTGAATGGCTGGCAGTAACAAGTGGGGTACCACAGGGATCTGTCCTGGGTCCCCAGCTGTTCACAATTTACATTAATGACCTGGATCAGGGAGTCGGATGCAGCATTTCCAAATTTGCAGACGACACTAAACTAGGAGGAGGGGTGGGCTCAGAGGAGGAGACCAGGAAGCTCCAGAGCGATTTGGACAGACTGGGTGATTGGGCGGATAAATGGCAGATGCACTATAATGTGGACAAGTGCGAAGTTATCCACCTTGGGTGCAGGAACGGGAGGGCAAATTATTATTTAAATGGCAATAAATTGGGAGAGGGGGAAGTACAGAGAGACCTGGGTGTTCTTGTACACCAGTCACTGAAGGCGAGCATGCAGGTGCAACAGGCGATCAAGAAGGCAAACGGTATGCTGGCCTTCATAGCAAAAGGGTTGGAATACAGGAACAGGGATACCTTGCTGCAGCTGTACAGGGCACTGGTGAGACCACAGCTCGAGTACTGTGTACAGTTTTGGTCGCCTCATCTGAGGAAAGATGTTCTTGCCATGGAGGGGGTGCAGCGGCGATTCACCAGGCTGATACCAGGAATGGCGGGATTGACCTATGAGGAGAGACTATGTAGTTTAGGGATGTACACACTGGAGTTTCGAAGATTGAGAGGGGACCTCATAGAAGTGTATAAAATTCTGACAGGTCTAGACAGACTAGATGCAGAAGGAATGTTTCCCTTGGCGGGTGAGAACAGAACTAGAGGACATAATTTAAGGATAAGGGCTAAACCATTTAGGACAGAAATGAGGGGGAATTTCTTCACTCAGAGGGTGGTGAACCTGTGGAACTCATTGCCACAGAGGGCAGTGTACGCCAGCTCATTAAATATATTTAAGAGGGAATTAGATATATTTCTACAGGCAAAAGGGGTTAAGGGTTACGGAGAGAAGGCGGGGACGGGATACTGAATTGGAGGATCAGCCATGATCTCATTAAATGGCGGAGCAGGCTCGAAGGGCCGGATGGCCTACTCCTGCTCCTATCTTCTATGTATCTATGTATCTATGACAGGGACTGAGGGAGTGAGTCTAGTGACGGGGACTGAGGGAGTGAGTCTAGTGACGGGGACTGAGGGAGTGAGTCTGAGTGACGGACTGAGGGAGTGAGTCTAGTGACGGGGACTGAGGGAGTGAGTCTAGTGACGGACTGAGGGAGTGCGTCTAGTGACGGACTGAGGGAGTGAGTCTAGTGACGGACTGAGGGAGTGAGTCTAGTGACGGACTGAGGGAGTGAGTCTAGTGATGGACTGAGGGAGTGAGTCTAGTGACGGGGACTGAGGGAGTGAGTCTAGTGACAGGGACTGAGGGAGTGAGTCTAGTGACGGGGACTGAGGGAGTGAGTCTAGTGACGGACTGAGGGAGTGAGTCTAGTGACGGACTGAGGGTGTGAGTCTAGTGACGGACTGAGGGAGTGAGTCCAGTGACGGGGACTGAGGGAGTGAGTCTGGTGACGGACTGAGGGAGTGAGTCTAGTGACGGACTGAGGGAGTGAGTCTAGTGACGGACTGAGGGAGTGAGTCTCGTGACAGGGACTGAGGGAGTGAGTCTAGTGATGGACTGAGGGAGTGAGTCTAGTGACGGACTGAGGGAGTGAGTCTAGGGACGGGGACTGAGGGAGTGAGTCTAGTGACGGGGACTGAGGGAGTGAGTCTAGTGACGGACTGGGGGAGTGAGTCTAGTGACGGGGACTGAGGGAGTGAGTCTAGTGACGGGGACTGAGGGAGTGAGTCTAGTGACGGACTGAGGGAGTGAGTCTAGTGACGGACTGAGGGAGTGAGTCTAGTGACGGGGACTGAGGGAGTGAGTCTAGTGACGGGGACTGAGGGAGTGAGTCTAGTGACGGGGACTGAGGGAGTGAGTCTAGTGACGGGGACTGAGGGAGTGAGTCTAGTGACGGGGACTGAGGGAGTGAGTCTAGTGACGGGGACTGAGGGAGTGAGTCTAGTGACGGACTGAGGGAGTGAGTCTAGTGACGGGGACTGAGGGAGTGAGTCTAGTGATGGACTGAGGGAGTGAGTCTCGTGACGGACTGAGGGAGTGAGTCTAGTGACGGGGACTGAGGGAGTGAGTCCAGTGACGGACTGAGGGAGTGAGTCTAGTGACGGACTGAGGGAGTGAGTCTAGTGACGGGGACTGAGGGAGTGAGTCTAGTGACAGGGACTGAGGGAGTGAGTCTAGTGACAGGGACTGAGGGAGTGAGTCTAGTGACGGGGACTGAGGGAGTGAGTCTAGTGACGGACTGAGGGAGTGAGTCCAGTGACGGACTGAGGGAGTGAGTCTAGTGACGGGGACTGAGGGAGTGAGTCGAGTGACGGGGACTGAGGGAGTGAGTCTAGTGACGGGGACTGAGGGAGTGAGTCTAGTGACGGGGACTGAGGGAGTGAGTCTAGTGACGGACTGAGGGAGTGAGTCTAGTGACGGACTGAGGGAGTGAGTCTAGTGACAGGGACTGAGGGAGTGAGTCCAGTGACGGGGACTGAGGGAGTGAGTCTAGTAACGGGGACTGAGGGAGTCAGTCTGAGTGACGGACTGAGGGAGTGAGTCTAGTGACGGGGACTGAGGGGAGTGAGTCTAGTGATGGACTGAGGGAGTGAGTCTAGTGACGGACTGAGGGAGTGAGTCTAGTGACGGACTGAGGGAGTGAGTCAGTGATGGACTGAGGGAGTGAGTCTCGTGACGGACTGAGGGAGTGAGTCTAGTGACGGACTGAGGGAGTGCGTCTAGTGACGGACTGAGGGAGTGAGTCTAGTGACAGGGACTGAGGGAGTGAGTCTGGTGACGGGGACTGAGGGAGTGAGTCTGGTGACGGACTGAGGAGTGAGTCTAGTGACGGACTGAGGGAGTGAGTCTAGTGACGGACTGAGGGAGTGAGTCTAGTGACGGGGACTGATGGAGTGAGTCTAGTGACGGGGACTGAGGGGAGTGAGTCTAGAGACGGGACTGAGGGCGTGAGTCTAGTGACAGGGACTGAGGGAGTGAGTCTAGTGACAGGGGGACTGAGGAGTGAGTCTAGTGACGGGACTGAGGGAGTGAGTCTAGTGACGGGACTGAGGGAGTCAGTCTAGTGACGGACTGAGGGAGTGAGTCTAGTGACGGGACTGAGGGAGTGAGTCTAGTGACGGACTGAGGGAGTGAGTCTAGTGACGGGGACTGAGGGAGTGAGTCTAGTGACAGGGACTGAGGGAGTGAGTCCAGTGACGGACTGAGGGAGTGAGTCTAGTGACGGGGACTGAGGGAGTGAGTAGTGACGGGGACTGAGGGAGTGAGTCTAGTGACGGACTGAGGGAGTGAGTTAGTGACGGACTGAGGGAGTGAGTCTAGTGACGGGGACTGAGGGAGTGAGTCTAGTGACGGGGACTGAGGGAGTGAGTCTAGTGACGGGGACTGAGGGAGTGAGTCTAGTGACGGGGACTGAGGGAGTGAGTCTAGTGACGGGGACTGAGGGAGTGAGTCTAGTGACGGGGACTGAGGGAGTGAGTCTAGTGACGGGGACTGAGGGAGTGAGTCTAGTGACGGGGACTGAGGGAGTGAGTCTAGTGACGGACTGAGGGAGTGAGTTTAGTGACGGACTGAGGGAGTGAGTCTAGTGACGGGGACTGAGGGAGTGAGTCTAGTGACGGGGACTGAGGGAGTGAGTCTAGTGACGGACTGAGGGAGTGAGTCTAGTGACGGACTGAGGGAGTGAGTCTAGTGACGGGGACTGAGGGAGTGAGTCTAGTGACGGGGACTGAGGGAGTGAGTCTAGTGACGGGGACTGAGGGAGTGAGTCTAGTGACGGGGACTGAGGGAGTGAGTCTAGTGACGGGGACTGAGGGAGTGAGTCTAGTGACGGGGACTGAGGGAGTGAGTTTAGTGACGGGGACTGAGGGAGTGAGTCTAGTGACGGACTGAGGGAGTGAGTCTAGTGACGGGGACTGAGGGAGTGAGTCTAGTGACGGACTGAGGGAGTGAGTCTCGTGACGGACTGAGGGAGTGAGTCTAGTGACGGGGACTGAGGGAGTGAGTCTAGTGACGGACTGAGGGAGTGAGTCTCGTGACGGGGACTGAGGGAGTGAGTCTAGTGACGGGGACTGAGGGAGTGAGTCTAGTGACGGGGACTGAGGGAGTGAGTCTAGTGACGGACTGAGGGAGTGAGTCTAGTGACGGACTGAGGGAGTGAGTCTAGTGACAGTAGATAGTACATGGGTGACCAAAAGGCAGAGCAAGGGCAGGAAGGTAGTGCAGAAATCCCCTGGGGTTGTCTCCCTTAGCAACAGGTTCACCGCCTTAGGTGCTGTTGTCGGGGGGGATGACTCATCGGGGGAAGGCACCAGCAGCCAGGCTCATGGCACCATGACTGGCTCTGTTGCAAAGAAGGGAGGGAAAAAGAGTGGCAGGGCTATAGTAATAGGGGGTTCGATTGTAAGGGGAATAGATAGGGGTTTCTGTGGTCGCGACCGAGACTCCAGGATGGTATGTTGCCTCCCTGGTGCAAGGGTCAAGGATGTCTCGGCGCGGGTGCAGAACATTCTGGAGGGGGAGGGGGAACAGCCAGTTGTCGTGATACATGTTGGTACCAACGACGTAGCTAAAAAAAGGGAAGAGGTCCTACAAGTAGAATTTAGGGAGTTAGGAGCCAAGCTAAAAAGTAGGACCTCGAAGGTAGTAATCTCTGGATTACTACCAGTGCCACGTGCTAGTAAGAGTACAGAGAACAGGATAGTTAGGCTAAATACGTGGCTTGAGCAGTGGTGTAAGAGGGAGGGTTTTAAATTTTTGAGGCATTGGAACCAGTTTTGTGGTAGGTGTGACCTATACAAAAGGGACGGTCTACACCTGTGCAAAGATGGAACTGATGTTCTCGGGGTAATTTTTGATAAAGCAGTTCGGGAGCATTTAAACTAGTATGGCAGGGGGCTAGAAACCTATGTAGTGAAATAGAGGAAAGTGAAAGGCAGACAGAAATAAATGGTAAAAGGGTGAGGAACAAAAAACAAAGGGCCAAACCAATTCATAAAAAATGTGAGCATAAAAAAAGCCTGAGGGTTTTATACCTTAATGCGAGAAGCATCAGGAACAAGGTAGATGAATTAGCTGTGGAAATAGAGGTTAATAATTATGATCTAATTGGGATTACGGAAACATGGTTGCAGGGTGAGCAGGGCTGGGAGCTTAACATACAAGGGTATTCAGTATTTAGGAAGGATCGACAAAAAAGAAAGGGAGGAGGGGTAGCATTGCTGGTAAAAGAAGGGATAAATGCAATTGAAAGGAAGGATATTAACTCAGTTAATACAGAATCTATATGGGTGGAGCTAAGAAATAGCGAGGGGCGAAAAACATTAATAGGAGTGGTATATAGGCCTCCAAATAGTAAAATAGAGGTTGGGGAGGGCATCACGAGGGAAATTAGAGAAGCGTGCAATAAGAGCACAGCTGTCATCATAGGTGACTTTAACTTACATATAGATTGGAATAGCCTAATCAGTAAAAATAATGAGGAGGAGGAATTCCTTGAGTGTTTAAGGGATGGTTATCTGGATCAATATGTCGAGGAACCAACTCGGGAACAGGCTATATTGGACTGGGTACTGTGCAATGAGAAGGGACTAATTAGTAATCTTGTTGTACGGGGACCCTTGGGTCAGAGCGATCATAACATGATCGATTTCTCACTCGAAATGGAGAGCGAAGAAATTGACTCAGATACTAAGGTCCTGAATTTAAACAAGGGGAATTATGATGCCATTAGACGGGAACTGAGTAGGTCTGATTGGACAACGTTCCTGGGAGGACTGGAGGTAGATAAACAATGGCAAGCATTTAAAGGTAGAATGACAAAATTGCAAAAATTGTTTATACCAATCTGGCATAAAAGGAAATCTAAAAAGGTGACTCAACCGTGGATAACAGGGGAAATTAGAGACAGCATAAAATCCAAAGATAGGGCGTATAAATTAGCCAAAAAAAGCGCCAGAGCGGAAGATTGGGAACAGTTTAAGATAGAGCAAAGGAGGACAAAGGGCTTAATCAAGAGGGGCAAAATAGCTTACGAAAGCAAGCTGGCGGAAAATATAAAAACTAACTCCAAAAGCTTTTATAAGTATATCAAGAGGAAAAGACTGGTGAAAACCAAAGTTGGCCCATTGCAGTCAGATACGGGGGAATATATAACGGGAAATAAAGAAATGGCAGACCAACTAAATGCATACTTTGGGTCAGTCTTTACGAAGGAAGACACAAAAAACCTCCCTGGGATATCGGGAAAAATAGGGACATTTGCAAAGGAGGAACTGACGCAAGTCAATATCTCTAAGGATATGGTGTTAAGGAAGCTAAAGGGATTGAAGGCGGACAAATCCCCAGGGCCTGATAACATGCATCCTAGGGTGCTGAAGGAGGTGGCCCTAGAGATAGCGGATGCACTAAGTATGATTTTTCAGAATTCATTAGACTCGGGAACAGTGCCCATGGATTGGAGGGTAGCTAACGTTACCCCACTATTCAAAAAGGGGGGTAGGGAAAAAGCAGGTAATTACAGACCTGTAAGCCTTACATCAGTTGTGGGCAAAATGCTGGAGTCCATCATTAAGGATGAAATAGCGGAGCACTTAGCAAATGGGGACAGGATAGGACAGAGTCAACATGGATTTACAAAGGGTAAATCGTGCTTGACTAATCTATTGGAATTTTTTGAGGGAGTAACTGGTAAAATAGATGGGGGAGAGCCAGTAGATGTGGTGTACCTGGACTTCCAAAAGGCCTTCGATAAGGTCCCACATAAAAGATTAGCAGGGAAAATTGAAGCTCATGGGATAAAGGGGAAAGTATTGACGTGGATAGAGAACTGGCTGTCAGATAGAAAACAGAGAGTTGGAATAAACGGCTCATTTTCTGAATGGCTGGCAGTAACAAGTGGGGTACCACAGGGATCTGTCCTGGGTCCCCAGCTGTTCACAATTTACATTAATGACCTGGATCAGGGAGTCGGATGCAGCATTTCCAAATTTGCAGACGACACTAAACTAGGAGGAGGGGTGGGCTCAGAGGAGGAGACCAGGAAGCTCCAGAGCGATTTGGACAGACTGGGTGATTGGGCGGATAAATGGCAGATGCACTATAATGTGGACAAGTGCGAAGTTATCCACCTTGGGTGCAGGAACGGGAGGGCAAATTATTATTTAAATGGCAATAAATTGGGAGAGGGGGAAGTACAGAGAGACCTGGGTGTTCTTGTACACCAGTCACTGAAGGCGAGCATGCAGGTGCAACAGGCGATCAAGAAGGCAAACGGTATGCTGGCCTTCATAGCAAAAGGGTTGGAATACAGGAACAGGGATACCTTGCTGCAGCTGTACAGGGCACTGGTGAGACCACAGCTCGAGTACTGTGTACAGTTTTGGTCGCCTCATCTGAGGAAAGATGTTCTTGCCATGGAGGGGGTGCAGCGGCGATTCACCAGGCTGATACCAGGAATGGCGGGATTGACCTATGAGGAGAGACTATGTAGTTTAGGGATGTACACACTGGAGTTTCGAAGATTGAGAGGGGACCTCATAGAAGTGTATAAAATTCTGACAGGTCTAGACAGACTAGATGCAGAAGGAATGTTTCCCTTGGCGGGTGAGAACAGAACTAGAGGACATAATTTAAGGATAAGGGCTAAACCATTTAGGACAGAAATGAGGGGGAATTTCTTCACTCAGAGGGTGGTGAACCTGTGGAACTCATTGCCACAGAGGGCAGTGTACGCCAGCTCATTAAATATATTTAAGAGGGAATTAGATATATTTCTACAGGCAAAAGGGGTTAAGGGTTACGGAGAGAAGGCGGGGACGGGATACTGAATTGGAGGATCAGCCATGATCTCATTAAATGGCGGAGCAGGCTCGAAGGGCCGGATGGCCTACTCCTGCTCCTATCTTCTATGTATCTATGTATCTATGACAGGGACTGAGGGAGTGAGTCTAGTGACGGGGACTGAGGGAGTGAGTCTAGTGACGGGGACTGAGGGAGTGAGTCTGAGTGACGGACTGAGGGAGTGAGTCTAGTGACGGGGACTGAGGGAGTGAGTCTAGTGACGGACTGAGGGAGTGCGTCTAGTGACGGACTGAGGGAGTGAGTCTAGTGACGGACTGAGGGAGTGAGTCTAGTGACGGACTGAGGGAGTGAGTCTAGTGATGGACTGAGGGAGTGAGTCTAGTGACGGGGACTGAGGGAGTGAGTCTAGTGACAGGGACTGAGGGAGTGAGTCTAGTGACGGGGACTGAGGGAGTGAGTCTAGTGACGGACTGAGGGAGTGAGTCTAGTGACGGACTGAGGGTGTGAGTCTAGTGACGGACTGAGGGAGTGAGTCCAGTGACGGGGACTGAGGGAGTGAGTCTGGTGACGGACTGAGGGAGTGAGTCTAGTGACGGACTGAGGGAGTGAGTCTAGTGACGGACTGAGGGAGTGAGTCTCGTGACAGGGACTGAGGGAGTGAGTCTAGTGATGGACTGAGGGAGTGAGTCTAGTGACGGGGACTGAGGGAGTGAGTCTAGTGACGGGGACTGAGGGAGTGAGTCTAGTGACGGACTGAGGGAGTGAGTCTAGTGACGGACTGAGGGAGTGAGTCGAGTGACGGACTGAGGGAGTGAGTCTAGTGATGGACTGAGGGAGTGAGTCTAGTGACGGGGACTGAGGGAGTGAGTCTAGTGACGGGGACTGAGGGAGTGAGTCTAGTGCCGGGGACTGAGGGAGTGAGTCTAGTGACGGGGACTGAGGGAGTGAGTCTAGTGATGTACTGAGGGAGCGAGTCTAGTGACGGGGACTGAGGGAGTGAGTCTAGTGACGGGGACTGAGGGAGTGAGTCTAGTGACGGACTGAGGGAGTGAGTCTAGTGACGGACTGAGGGAGTGAGTCGAGTGACGGACTGAGGGAGTGAGTCTAGTGACGGACTGAGGGAGTGAGTCTAGTGACGGACTGAGGGAGTGAGTCTAGTGACGGGGACTGAGGGAGTGAGTCTAGTGACGGACTGAGGGAGTGAGTCTAGTGACGGGGACTGAGGGAGTGAGTAGTGACGGACTGAGGGAGTGAGTCGAGTGACGGACTGAGGGAGTGAGTCTAGTGACAGGGACTGAGGGAGTGAGTCTAGTGACGGGGACTGAGGGAGTGAGTCTAGTGATGGGGACTGAGGGAGTGAGTCTAGTGACGGGGACTGAGGGAGCGAGTCTAGTGACGGACTGAGGGAGCGAGTCTAGTGACGGACTGAGGGAGTGAGTCTAGTGACGGACTGAGGGAGTGAGTCTCGTGACGGACTGAGGGAGTGAGTCGAGTGACGGGGACTGAGGGAGTGAGTCTAGTGACGGGGACTGAGGGAGTGAGTCTAGGTGACGGACTGAGGGAGTGAGTCGAGTGACGGACTGAGGAGTGAGTCTAGTGACGGACTGAGGGAGTGAGTCTAGTGACGGGGACTGAGGGAGTGAGTCTAGTGACGGACTGAGGGAGTGAGTCTAGTGACGGGGACTGAGGGAGTGAGTCTAGTGACGGGACTGAGGGAGTGAGTCTAGTGACGGGACTGAGGGAGTGAGTCTAGTGACGGGGACTGAGGGAGTGAGTCTAGTAACGGACTGAGGGAGTGAGTCTAGTGAAGGACTGAGGGAGTGAGTCTAGTGATGGACTGAGGGAGTGAGTCTAGTGATGGACTGAGGGAGTGAGTCTAGTGACGAGGGAGACTAGACAGGGACTGAGAGGAGTCTAGTGACAGGGACTGAGGGGAGTTAGTGCGTCTGAGGTGTCGAGATCCTAGACGGATGAGAGTAGTCTAGTGACGGACTGAGGGAGTGAGTCTAGTGACGGACTGAGGGAGTGAGGTCTAGTGACGGACTGAGGGAGTGAGTCCTAGTGACGGCTGGAAGTGACGGGACTGAGAGTCTAGTGACGGACTGAGGGAGTGAGTCTAGTGACGGACTGAGGGAGTGAGTCTAGTGACGGACTGAGGGAGTGAGTCAAGTGACCAGGGACTATGAGGAAGTGAGTCAGTGACGGACTGAGGGAGTGAGTCTAGTGACGGGACTGAGGGAGTGAGTCTAGTGCCGACGGGACTGAGGGAGTGAGTTCGTGACGGACTGAGGAGTGAGTCTAGTGACGGACTGAGGGAGTGAGTCTAGTGACGGACTGAGGGAGTGAGTCTAGTGACGGGGACTGAGGGAGTGAGTCTCAGTGACGGGGACTGAGGGAGTGAGTCTAGTGACAGGGACTGAGGAGCGAGTCTAGTGACGGGACTGAGGGAGTGAGTCTAGTGACGGGGACTGAGGGAGTGAGTCTAGTGACGGGGACTGAGGGAGCGAGTCTAGTGACGGACTGAGGGAGCGAGTCTAGTGACGGACTGAGGGAGCGAGTCTAGTGACGGACTGAGGGAGTGAGTCTAGTGACGGACTGAGGGAGTGAGTCTAGTGACGGACTGAGGGAGTGCGTCTAGTGACGGACTGAGGGAGTGAGTCTAGTGACGGACTGAGGGAGTGAGTCTAGTGACGGACTGAGGGAGTGAGTCTAGTGAGTGGACTGAGGGGAGTGAGTCTAGTGACGGGGACTGAGGAAGTGAGTCTAGTGACAGGGACTGAGGGAGTGGTCTAGTGACGGGGACTGAGGGAGTGAGTCTAGTGACGGACTGAGGGAGTGAGTCCTAGTGACGGACTGAGGGAGTGAGTCTAGTGACGGACTGAGGGAGTGAGTCCAGTGACGGGGACTGAGGGAGTGAGTGTAGTGACGGACTGAGGGAGTGAGTCTAGTGACGGACTGAGGGAGTGAGTCTAGTGACGGACTGAGGGAGTGAGTCTAGTGACGAGGGACTGAGGGAGTGAGTCTAGTGACAGGACTGAGGGAGTGAGTCTAGTGACGGGGACTGAGGAGTGAGTACAGTGCGGGGACTGAGGGAGAGAGTCTCGTGACGGACTGAGGGACTGACGGGACTAGAGTGGTCTAGTGGACGGGGACTGAGTGAGTGAGTCTCGTGACAGGACTGAGGGGAGTGAGTCAGTGACGGACTGAGTGGAGTGCAGTTCTAGTGACTGGACTGAGGGAGTGAGTCTAGTGACGGGGATGAGGGAGTGAGTCTCGTGACGGAGTGAGGGAGTGAGTCTAGTGACGGACTGAGGGCAGTGAGTCTAGTGACCGGGGGACTGAGGGAGTGAGTCTAGTGACAGGGACTGAGGCGTGAGTCTAGTGACGGGGACTGAGGAGCTGAGTCTAGTACGGACTGGGGAGCGAGTCTTGTGACGGACTGAGGGAGTGAGTCTAGTGACGATGAGGGAGTGAGTCTAGTGACGGGACTGAGAGGAGAGCGCCTCTAGTGACGGACTGAGGAGAGCGAGTCTAGTGGACGGACCTGAGGGAGTGATGTCTAGTGACTGACTGAGGGAGTGAGTCCAGTGACGGACTGAGGAGTGAGTCTAGTGACGACTGAGGTGTGAGTATAGTGACAGGGGACGGAGGGAGCGAGTCTAGTGACGGGGACTGGAGGGAGTGAGTCTTGTGACGGGGACTTGAGGGAGTGAGTCTAGTGACGGGGTACTGGAGGGAGTGAGTCTAGTGACGTGACTGAGGGAGTGGAGTCTAGTGACGGGACTGAGGGAGCGAGTCTAGAGACGGCGACTGAGGGAGCTGAGTCTAGTGACGGGGACTGAGGGAGTGAGTCTAGTAGACGGGGACTGAGGGAGTTGAGTCTAGTGACGGGGACGGAGGGAGTGAGTCAGAGTTACGGACTGAGGGAGTGAGTCTAGTGACCGGGGACTGAGGGGTGGAGTCGTTGAGGCGGGACTGAGGGAGTGAGTCTAGGTGACGGGGACTGAGGGAGTAGATTCTAGTGACCGGGGACTTGAGGGTGTGAGTCTAGTGACGGGACTGAGGGAGCGAGTCTAGTGACGGGCGACTGAGGGAGTGAGTCTAGTGACGGACGAGGAGTGAGTCTAGTACGGACTGAGGAGTGAGTCTAGTGACGGGGAATGGAGGGAGTGAGTCTAGTGACAGGGACTGAGGGAGTGAGTCTAGTGTCGGTACTGAGGGCATTGAGTCTAGTGACGGGGACTGAGGGAGTTGAGTCTAGGACAGGGACTGAGGGAGTGAGTCTAGTGACGGGGACCTGAGGAGTGAGTTAGTGACGGACTGAGGGAGTGAGTCGATGTGACGGACTGAGGTAGTGAGTCTAGTGACCGGGGACTGAGGGAGTGAGTCTAGTGACGGGGACTGAGGGAGTGAGTCTAGTGACAGGGACTGAGGGAGTGAGTCTAGTGACGGGGACTGAGGGAGTGAGTCTAGTGACGGACTGAGGGAGTGAGTCTAGTGACGGACTGAGGGAGTGAGTCTAGTGACGGACTGAGGGAGTGAGTCCAGTGACGGGGACTGAGGGAGTGAGTCTAGTGACGGACTGAGGGAGTGAGTCTAGTGACGGACTGAGGGAGTGAGTCTAGTGACGGACTGAGGGAGTGAGTCTAGTGACGGACTGAGGGAGTGAGTCTAGTGACAGGGACTGAGGGAGTGAGTCTAGTGACGGACTGAGGGAGTGAGTCTAGTGACGGGGACTGAGGGAGTGAGTCTAGTGACGGGGACTGAGGGAGTGAGTCTAGTGACGGACTGAGGGACTGAGGGAGTGAGTCTAGTGACGGGGACTGAGGGAGTGAGTCTAGTGACAGGGACTGAGGGAGTGAGTCTAGTGACAGGGACTGAGGGAGTGAGTCTAGTGACGGGGACTGAGGGAGTGAGTCTAGTGACGGGGACTGAGGGAGTGAGTCTAGTGACGGGACTGAGGGAGTGAGTCTAGTGACGGGGACTGAGGGAGTGAGTCTAGTGACGGACTGAGGGAGTGAGTCTAGTGACGGGACTGAGGGAGTGAGTCTAGTGACGGACTGAGGGAGTGAGTCTAGTGACGGACTGAGGGAGTGAGTCTAGTGACGGACTGAGGGAGTGAGTCTAGTGACGGACTGAGGGAGTGAGTCTAGTGACGGACTGAGGGAGTGAGTCTAGTGATGGACTGAGGGAGTGAGTCTAGTGACGGGGACTGAGGGAGTGAGTCTAGTGACAGGGACTGAGGGAGTGAGTCTAGTGACGGACTGAGGGAGTGAGTCTAGTGACGGACTGAGGGAGTGAGTCTAGTGACGGACTGAGGGAGTGAGTCTAGTGACGGGACTGAGGGAGTGAGTCCAGTGACGGGGACTGAGGGAGTGAGTCTAGTGACGGACTGAGGGAGTGAGTCTAGTGACGGACTGAGGGAGTGAGTCTAGTGACGGACTGAGGGAGTGAGTCTAGTGACAGGGACTGAGGGAGTGAGTCTAGTGACGGACTGAGGGAGTGAGTCTAGTGACGGGGACTGAGGGAGTGAGTCTAGTGACGGGGACTGAGGGAGTGAGTCTAGTGACGGACTGAGGGAGTGAGTCTAGTGACGGACTGAGGGAGTGAGTCGAGTGACGGACTGAGGGAGTGAGTCTAGTGATGGGACTGAGGGAGTGAGTCTAGTGACGGGGACTGAGGGAGTGAGTCTAGTGACGGGGACTGAGGGAGTGAGTCTAGTGACGGGACTGAGGGAGTGAGTCTAGTGACGGGGACTGAGGGAGTGAGTCTAGTGACGGACTGAGGGAGCGAGTCTAGTGACGGGGACTGAGGGAGTGAGTCTAGTGACGGGGACTGAGGGAGTGAGTCTAGTGACGGACTGAGGGAGTGAGTCTAGTGACGGACTGAGGGAGTGAGTCTAGTGACGGACTGAGGGAGTGAGTCTAGTGACGGACTGAGGGAGTGAGTCTAGTGACGGACTGAGGGAGTGAGTCTAGTGACGGACTGAGGGAGTGAGTCTAGTGACGGACTGAGGGAGTGAGTCTAGTGATGGGGACTGAG
Organism: Squalus acanthias; assembly: GCA_030390025.1. NCBI lineage: Eukaryota > Metazoa > Chordata > Chondrichthyes > Squaliformes > Squalidae > Squalus > Squalus acanthias. Next base: position 873,486 of record JASTWF010000055.1, read on the forward strand.
GGAGTGAGTCTAGTGACGGACTGAGGGAGTGAGTCTAGTGACGGGACTGAGGGAGTGAGTAGTGACGGACTGAGGGAGTGAGTCTAGTGACGGACTGAGGGAGTGAGTCTAGTGACAGGGACTGAGGGAGTGAGTCTAGTGACGGGGACTGAGGGAGTGAGTCTAGTGACGGGGACTGAGGGAGTGAGTCTAGTGACGGACTGAGGGAGTGAGTCTAGTGACGGACTGAGGGAGTGAGTCTAGTGACGGACTGAGGGAGTGAGTCTAGTGACGGGGACTGAGGGAGTGAGTCTAGTGACGGGGACTGAGGGAGTGAGTCTAGTGATGGGGACTGAGGGAGTGAGTCTAGTGACGGACTGAGGGAGTGAGTCTAGTGACGGGGACTGAGGGAGTGAGTCTAGTGACGGACTGAGGGAGTGAGTCTAGTGACGGGGACTGAGGGAGTGAGTCTAGTGACGGGGACTGAGGGAGTGAGTCTAGTGACGGACTGAGGGAGTGAGTCTAGTGACGGACTGAGGGAGTGAGTCTAGTGACGGACTGAGGGAGTGAGTCTAGTGACGGACTGAGGGAGTGAGTCTCGTGACAGGGACTGAGGGAGTGAGTCTAGTGACGGACTGAGGGAGTGAGTCTAGTGACGGACTGAGGGAGTGAGTCTAGTGACGGACTGAGGGAGTGAGTCTAGTGACGGACTGAGGGAGTGAGTCTAGTGACGGACTGAGGGAGTGAGTCTAGTGACGGACTGAGGGAGTGAGTCTAGTGACGGGGACTGAGGGAGTGAGTCTAGTGACGGGGACTGAGGGAGTGAGTCTAGTGACGGGGACTGAGGGAGTGAGTCTAGTGACGGGGACTGAGGGAGTGAGTCTAGTGACGGGACTGAGGGAGTGAGTCTAGTGACGGGGACTGAGGGAGTGAGTCTAGTGAGCAGGACTGAGGGAGTGAGTCGAGTGACAGGGGACTGGAGGGAGTGGTCTAGTGACGGGGACTGAGGGGAGTGAGTCTAGTGACGGGACTGAGGGATGTGAGTCTAGTGACAGGACTGAGGGGGAGGTGAGTCTAGTGACAGGGGACAGAGGGGAGTGAGTCTAGTGGACGGGACTGAGGGAGTGAGTCCGTGACAGGACTGAGGGAGTGGATCTAGTGAGGACTGAGGGAGTGAGTCCATGAACCTGGGACTTGAGGGAGTGGAGTCTAGGACGGGACTGGAGGGAGTGATTCTAGTGACGGGACTGAGGGAGTGAGTCTAGTGACGGGGGACCTGGAGGGAGTGAGTCTAGTGACACGGGACTGAGGAGTGAGTCTAGTGACGGGACTGAGGGAGCGAGTCTAGTGACGACTGAGGGAGTGAGTCTAGGTGACGGGACTGAGGGGAGTGAGTCTCGTGACGGACCTGAGGGAGAGTGAGTCTCGTGACGGGACTGAGGGAGTGAGTCTAGTGGTCAGACTGAGGGAGTGAGGCTAGTGACTGGATGAGGGAGTGAGTCTAGTGACGGGGACTGAGGGAGTGAGTCTAGTGACGGGTCTGAGGATTGAGTCTAGTGACGGGACTGTGAGTCTAGTGACGGGGACTGAGGGAGTGAGTCTAGTGACGGACTGAGGGAGTGAGTCTAGTGACGGACTGAGGGAGTGAGTCTAGTGACGGACTGAGGGAGTGAGTCTAGTGACGGACTGAGGGAGTGAGTCTAGTGACGGACTGAGGGAGTGAGTCTAGTGACGGACTGAGGGAGTGAGTCTAGTGACGGACTGAGGGAGTGAGTCTAGTGACGGACTGAGGGAGTGAGTCTAGTGATGGACTGAGGGAGTGAGTCTAGTGACGGGGACTGAGGGAGTGAGTCTAGTGACAGGGACTGAGGGAGTGAGTCTAGTGACGGGGACTGAGGGAGTGAGTCTAGTGACGGACTGAGGGAGTGAGTCTAGTGACGGACTGAGGGAGTGAGTCTAGTGACGGACTGAGGGAGTGAGTCTAGTGACGGGGACTGAGGGAGTGAGTCTAGTGACGGACTGAGGGAGTGAGTCTAGTGACGGACTGAGGGAGTGAGTCTAGTGACGGACTGAGGGAGTGAGTCTAGTGACAGGGACTGAGGGAGTGAGTCTAGTGATGGACTGAGGGAGTGAGTCTAGTGACGGGGACTGAGGGAGTGAGTCTAGTGACGGGGACTGAGGGAGTGAGTCTAGTGACGGACTGAGGGAGTGAGTCTAGTGACGGACTGAGGGAGTGAGTCGAGTGACGGACTGAGGGAGTGAGTCTAGTGATGGACTGAGGGAGTGAGTCTAGTGACGGGAATGAGGGAGTGAGTCTCGTGACGGGGACTGAGGGAGTGAGTCTAGTGACGGGGACTGAGGGAGTGAGTCTAGTGACGGGGACTGAGGGAGTGAGTCTAGTGATGGACTGAGGGAGTGAGTCTAGTGACGGGGACTGAGGGAGTGAGTCTAGTGACGGGGACTGAGGGAGTGAGTCTAGTGACGGACTGAGGGAGTGAGTCGAGTGACGGACTGAGGGAGTGAGTCTAGTGACGGACTGAGGGAGTGAGTCTAGTGACGGGGACTGAGGGAGTGAGTCTAGTGACGGACTGAGGGAGTGAGTCTAGTGACGGGGACTGAGGGAGTGAGTAGTGACGGACTGAGGGAGTGAGTCGAGTGACGGACTGAGGGAGTGAGTCTAGTGACAGGGACTGAGGGAGTGAGTCTAGTGACGGGGACTGAGGGAGTGAGTCTAGTGACGGGGACTGAGGGAGTGAGTCTAGTGACGGGGACTGAGGGAGTGAGTCTAGTGACGGACTGAGGGAGTGAGTCTAGTGACGGACTGAGGGAGTGAGTCTAGTGACGGACTGAGGGAGTGAGTCTAGTGACGGACTGAGGGAGTGAGTCTAGTGACGGGGACTGAGGGAGTGAGTCTAGTGACGGGGACTGAGGGAGTGAGTCTAGTGACGGACTGAGGGAGTGAGTCGAGTGACGGACTGAGGGAGTGAGTCTAGTGACGGACTGAGGGAGTGAGTCTAGTGACGGACTGAGGGAGTGAGTCTAGTGACGGGGACTGAGGGAGTGAGTCTCGTGACGGACTGAGGGAGTGAGTCTAGTGATGGGGACTGAGGGAGTGAGTCTAGTGACGGACTGAGGGAGTGAGTCTAGTGACGGACTGAGGGAGTGAGTCTAGTGACGGACTGAGGGAGTGAGTCGAGTGACGGGGACTGAGGGAGTGAGTCTCGTGACGGACTGAGGGAGTGAGTCTAGTGACGGACTGAGGGAGTGAGTCTAGTGACGGGGACTGAGGGAGTGAGTCTCGTGACGGACTGAGGGAGTGAGTCGAGTGACAGGGACTGAGGGAGTGAGTCTAGTGACGGACTGAGGGAGTGAGTCTAGTGACGGACTGAGGGAGTGAGTCTAGTGACAGGGACTGAGGGAGTGAGTCTAGTGACGGACTGAGGGAGTGAGTCTAGTGACGGGGACTGAGGGAGTGAGTCTAGTGACAGGGACTGAGGGAGTGAGTCTAGTGACAGGGACTGAGGGAGTGAGTCTAGTGACAGGGACTGAGGGAGTGAGTCTAGTGACAGGGACTGAGGGAGTGAGTCTAGTGACAGGGACTGAGGGAGTGAGTCTAGTGACGGGGACAGAGGGAGTGAGTCTAGTGACGGGGACTGAGGGAGTGAGTCTAGTGACGGACTGAGGGAGTGAGTCTAGTGACGGGGACTGAGGGAGTGAGTCTAGTGACGGACTGAGGGAGTGAGTCTAGTGACAGGGACTGAGGGAGTGAGTCTAGTGACAGGGACTGAGGGAGTGAGTCTAGTGACAGGGACTGAGGGAGTGAGTCTAGTGACGGACTGAGGGAGTGAGTCTAGTGACGGGACTGAGGGAGTGAGTCTAGTGACGGACTGAGGGAGTGAGTCCAGTGACCGGGACTGAGGGAGTGAGTCTAGTGACGGACTGAGGGAGTGAGTCTAGTGACGGACTGAGGGAGTGAGTCTAGTGACGGGGACTGAGGGAGTGAGTCTAGTGACACGGACTGAGGGAGTGAGTCTAGTGACGGACTGAGGGAGTGAGTCTAGTGACGGGGACTGAGGGAGTGAGTCTAGTGACGGGGACTGAGGGAGTGAGTCTCGTGACGGACTGAGGGAGTGAGTCTCGTGACGGACTGAGGGAGTGAGTCTAGTGACGGGGACTGAGGGAGTGAGTCTCGTGACGGACTGAGGGAGTGAGTCTAGTGACGGACTGAGGGAGTGAGTCTAGTGACGGGGACTGAGGGAGTGAGTCTAGTGACGGACTGAGGGAGTGAGTCTAGTGACGGACTGAGGGAGTGAGTCTAGTGACGGACTGAGGGAGTGAGTCTAGTGACAGGGACTGAGGGAGTGAGTCTAGTGACGGACTGAGGGAGTGAGTCTAGTGACGGACTGAGGGAGTGAGTCTAGTGACAGGGACTGAGGGAGTGAGTCTAGTGACGGGGACTGAGGGAGTGAGTCTAGTGACGGACTGAGGGAGTGAGTCTAGTGACGGACTGAGGGAGTGAGTCTAGTGACGGGGACTGAGGGAGTGAGTCTCGTGACGGGGACTGAGGGAGTGAGTCTAGTGACGGGGACTGAGGGAGTGAGTCTAGTGACGGGGACTGAGGGAGTGAGTCTAGTGACGGGGACTGAGGGAGTGAGTCTAGTGACGGGGACTGAGGGAGTGAGTCTAGTGAGTGAGTGAGTCTAGTGACAGGTACTGAGGGAGTGAGTCTAGTGACGGGGACTGAGGGAGTGAGTCTAGTGACGGGGACTGAGGGAGTGAGTCTAGTGACGGACTGAGGGACTGAGGGAGTGAGTCTAGTGACGGGGACTGAGGGAGTGAGTCTAGTGACAGGGACTGAGGGAGTGAGTCTAGTGACGGACTGAGGGAGTGAGTCTAGTGACGGGGACTGAGGGAGTGAGTCTAGTGACGGGGACTGAGGGAGTGAGTCTAGTGACGGACTGAGGGAGTGAGTCTAGTGACGGAGTGAGGGAGTGAGTCTAGTGACGGACTGAGGGAGTGAGTCCAGTGACAGGGACTGAGGGAGTGAGTCTAGTGACGGGGACTGAGGGAGTGAGTCTAGTGACGGACTGAGGGAGTGAGTCTAGTGACGGACTGAGGGAGTGAGTCTAGTGACGGACTGAGGGAGTGAGTCTAGTGACGGGGACTGAGGGAGTGAGTCTAGTGACGGGGACTGAGGGAGTGAGTCTAGTGACGGGACTGAGGGAGTGAGTCTAGTGACGGACTGAGGGAGTGAGTCTAGTGACGGGACTGAGGGAGTGAGTCTAGTGACGGACTGAGGGAGTGAGTCTAGTGACGGGACTGAGGGAGTGAGTCTAGTGACGGGACTGAGGGAGTGAGTCTAGTGACGGGACTGAGGGAGTGAGTCTAGTGACGGGACTGAGGGAGTGAGTCTAGTGACGGGACTGAGGAGTGAGTCTAGTGACGGGGACTGAGGGAGTGAGTCTAGTGACGGACTGAGGGAGTGAGTCTAGTGACGGGGACTGAGGGAGTGAGTCTAGTGACGGACTGAGGGAGTGAGTCTAGTGACGGACTGAGGGAGTGAGTCTAGTGACGGGGACTGAGGGAGTGAGTCTAGTGACGGACTGAGGGAGTGAGTCTAGTGACGGACTGAGGGAGTGAGTCTAGTGACGGACTGAGGGAGTGAGTCTAGTGACAGGGACTGAGGGAGTGAGTCTAGTGACGGACTGAGGGAGTGAGTCTAGTGACGGACTGAGGGAGTGAGTCTAGTGACGGGACTGAGGGAGTGAGTCTAGTGACGGGGACTGAGGGAGTGAGTCTAGTGACGGACTGAGGGAGTGAGTCTAGTGACGGACTGAGGGAGTGAGTCTAGTGACGGGGACTGAGGGAGTGAGTCTAGTGACGGGGACTGAGGGAGTGAGTCTAGTGACGGGGACTGAGGGAGTGAGTCTAGTGACGGGGACTGAGGGAGTGAGTCTAGTGACGGGGACTGAGGGAGTGAGTCTAGTGACGGGACTGAGGGAGTGAGTCTAGTGACGGGGACTGAGGGAGTGAGTCTAGTGAGTGAGTGAGTCTAGTGACAGGGACTGAGGGAGTGAGTCTAGTGACGGGGACTGAGGGAGTGAGTCTAGTGACGGGGACTGAGGGAGTGAGTCTAGTGACGGACTGAGGGACTGAGGGAGTGAGTCTAGTGACGGGGACTGAGGGAGTGAGTCTAGTGACGGGGACTGAGGGAGTGAGTCTAGTGACGGACTGAGGGAGTGAGTCTAGTGACGGGGACTGAGGGAGTGAGTCTAGTGACGGACTGAGGGACTGAGGGAGTGAGTCTAGTGACGGGGACTGAGGGAGTGAGTCTAGTGACGGACTGAGGGAGTGAGTCTAGTGACGGACTGAGGGAGTGAGTCTAGTGACGGGGACTGAGGGAGTGAGTCTAGTGACGACTGAGGGACTGAGGGAGTGAGTCTAGTGACGGGGACTGAGGGAGTGAGTCTAGTGACGGACTGAGGGAGTGAGTCTAGTGACGGACTGAGGGAGTGAGTCTAGTGACAGGGACTGAGGGAGTGAGTCTAGTGACGGGGACTGAGGGAGTGAGTCTAGTGACGGACTGAGGGAGTGAGTCTAGTGACGGACTGAGGGAGTGAGTCTAGTGACGGACTGAGGGAGTGAGTCTAGTGACGGGGACTGAGGAGTGAGTCTAGTGACGGGACTGAGGGAGTGAGTCTAGTGACGGGACTGAGGGAGTGAGTCTAGTGACGGACTGAGGGAGTGAGTCTAGTGACGGACTGAGGGAGTGAGTCTAGTGACGGGGACTGAGGGAGTGAGTCTAGTGACGGGACTGAGGGAGTGAGTCTAGTGACGGGGACTGAGGGAGTGAGTCTAGTGACGGACTGAGGGAGTGAGTCTAGTGACGGACTGAGGGAGTGAGTCTAGTGACGGGACTGAGGGAGGGAGTCTAGTGACGGGGACTGGGGAGTGAGTCTAGTGACGGACTGAGGGAGTGAGTCTAGTGACGGGGACTGAGGGAGTGAGTCTAGTGACCGGACTGAGGGAGTGAGTCTAGTGACGGGACTGAGGGAGTGAGTCTAGTGACGGGACTGAGGGAGTGAGTCTAGTGACGGGGACTGAGGGAGTGAGTCTAGTGACGGGGACTGAGGGAGTGAGTCTCGTGACGGACTGAGGGAGTGAGTCTAGTGACGGACTGAGGGAGTGAGTCTAGTGACGGACTGAGGGAGTGAGTCTAGTGACGGACTGAGGGAGTGAGTCCTAGTGACGGGGACTGAGGGAGTGAGTCTAGTGACGGGACTGAGGGAGTGAGTCTAGTGACGGGACTGAGGGAGTGAGTCTAGTGACGGACTGAGGGAGTGAGTCTAGTGACGGACTGAGGGAGTGAGTCTAGTGACAGGACTGAGGGAGTGAGTCTAGTGACGGGACTGAGGGAGTGAGTCTAGTGACGGACTGAGGGAGTGAGTCTAGTGACGGACTGAGGGAGTGAGTCTAGTGACGGGGACTGAGGGAGTGAGTCTAGTGACGGGACTGAGGGAGTGAGTCTAGTGACGGACTGAGGGAGTGAGTCTAGTGACGGGGACTGAGGGAGTGAGTCTAGTGACGGGACTGAGGGAGTGAGTCTAGTGACGGGACTGAGGGAGTGAGTCTAGTGACGGGACTGAGGGAGTGAGTCTAGTGACGGGACTGAGGGAGTGAGTCTAGTGACGGACTGAGGGAGTGAGTCTAGTGACGGGACTGAGGGAGTGAGTCTAGTGACGGGGACTGAGGGAGTGAGTCTAGCTGACGGGGACTGAGGGAGTGAGTCTAGTGACGGGACTGAGGGAGTGAGTCTAGTGACGGACTGAGGGAGTGAGTCTAGTGACGGGGACTGAGGGAGTGAGTCTAGTGACGGGGACTGAGGGAGGTGAGTCTAGTGACGGACTGAGGGAGTGAGTCTAGTGACGGGACTGAGGGAGTGAGTCTAGTGACGGGACTGAGGGAGTGAGTCTAGTGACAGGGACTGAGGAGTGAGTCTAGTGACGGGGACTGAGGGAGTGAGTCTAGTGACGGACTGAGGGAGTGAGTCTAGTGACGGGACTGAGGGAGTGAGTAGTGACGGACTGAGGGAGTGAGTCTAGTGAGGACTGAGGGAGTGAGTCTAGTGACGGGACTGAGGGAGTGAGTCAGTGACGGACTGAGGGAGTGAGTCTAGTGGACGGGACTGAGGGAGTGAGTCTAGTGACGGACTGAGGGAGTGAGTCTAGTGACGGACTGAGGGAGTGAGTCTAGTGACGGGACTGAGGGAGTGAGTCTAGTGACGGACTGAGGGAGTGAGTCTAGTGACGGGACTGAGGGAGTGAGTCTAGTGACGGGACTGAGGGAGTGAGTCTAGTGACGGGGACTGAGGGAGTGAGTCTAGTGACGGACTGAGGGAGTGAGTCAGTGACGGGGACTGAGGGAGTGAGTCAGTGACGGGACTGAGGGAGTGAGTCAGTGACGGGGACTGAGGGAGTGAGTCTAGTGACGGTCTGAGGGAGTGAGTCTAGTGACGGACTGAGGGAGTGAGTCTAGTGACAGGGACTGAGGGAGTGAGTCTAGTGACGGACTGAGGGAGTTAGTCTAGTGACAGGACTGAGGGAGTGAGTCTAGTGACGGGGACTGAGGGAGTGAGTCTAGTGACGGGGACTGAGGGAGTGAGTCTAGTGACGGGGACTGAGGGAGTGAGTCTAGTGACGGACTGAGGGAGTGAGTCTAGTGACGGGACTGAGGGAGTGAGTCTAGTGGACGGGACTGAGGGAGTGAGTCTAGTGACAGGACTGAGGGAGTGAGTCTAGTGACGGGGACTGAGGGAGTGAGTCTAGTGACGGGACTGAGGGAGTGAGTCTAGTGACGGACTGAGGGAGTGAGTCTAGTGACGGGACTGAGGGAGTGAGTCTAGTGACGGACTGAGGGAGTGAGTCTAGTGACGGGACTGAGGGAGTGAGTCTAGTGACGGGACTGAGGGAGTGAGTCTAGTGACGGGACTGAGGGGAGTGGAGTCTAGTGACGGGGACTGAGGGAGTGAGTCTAGTGACGGGACTGAGGGAGTGAGTCTAGTGACGGACTGAGGGAGTGAGTCTAGTGACGGGACTGAGGGAGTGAGTCTAGTGACGGGACTGAGGGAGTGGAGTCTAGTGACGGGACTGAGGAGTGAGTCTAGTGACGGACTGAGGGAGTGAGTCTAGTGACGGACTGAGGGAGTGAGTCTAGTGACGGGGACTGAGGGAGTGAGTCTAGTGACGGACTGAGGGAGTGAGTCTAGTGACGGACTGAGGGAGTGAGTCTAGTGACGGACTGAGGGAGTGAGTCTAGTGACGGACTGAGGGAGTGAGTCTAGTGACGGGACTGAGGGAGTGAGTCTAGTGACGGGACTGAGGGAGTGAGTCTAGTGACGGGGACTGAGGGAGTGAGTCTAGTGACGGGACTGAGGGAGTGAGTCTAGTGACGGACTGAGGGAGTGAGTCTAGTGACGGACTGAGGGAGTGAGTCTAGTGACGGGACTGAGGGAGTGAGTCTAGTGACGGGACTGAGGGAGTGAGTCTAGTGACGGACTGAGGGAGTGAGTCTAGTGACGGACTGAGGGAGTGAGTCTAGTGACGGACTGAGGGAGTGAGTCTAGTGACGGGGACTGAGGGAGTGAGTCTAGTGACGGACTGAGGGAGTGAGTCTAGTGACGGGGACTGAGGGAGTGAGTCTAGTGACGGACTGAGGGAGTGAGTCTAGTGACGGACTGAGGGAGTGAGTCTAGTGACGGACTGAGGGAGTGAGTCTAGTGACGGACTGAGGGAGTGAGTCTAGTGACGGGGACTGAGGGAGTGAGTCTAGTGACACGGACTGAGGGAGTGAGTCTAGTGACACGGACTGAGGGAGTGAGTCTAGTGACGGACTGAGGGAGTGAGTCTAGTGACGGGGACTGAGGGAGTGAGTCTAGTGACGGGGACTGAGGGAGTGAGTCTAGTGACGGGGACTGAGGGAGTGAGTCTAGTGACGGGGACTGAGGGAGTGAGTCTAGTGACGGACTGAGGGAGTGAGTCTAGTGACGGACTGGAGGAGTGAGTCCAGTGACGGACTGAGGGAGTGAGTCTAGTGACGGACTGAGGGAGTGAGTCTAGTGACGGACTGAGGGAGGGGACTGAGGGAGTGAGTCTAGTGACGGACTGAGGGAGTGAGTCTAGTGACGGACTGAGGGAGTGAGTCTAGTGACGGACTGAGGGAGTGAGTCTAGGTGACGGGACTGAGGGAGTGAGTCTAGTGACGGACTGAGGGAGTGAGTCTAGTGACGGGGACTGAGGGAGTGAGTCTAGTGACGGGACTGAGGGAGTGAGTCTAGTGACGGGGACTGAGGGAGTGAGTCTAGTGACGGGGACTGAGGGAGTGAGTCTAGTGACGGGACTGAGGGAGTGAGTCTAGTGACGGACTGAGGGAGTGAGTCTAGTGACGGGACTGAGGGAGTGAGTCTAGTGACGGACTGAGGGAGTGAGTCTAGTGACGGACTGAGGGAGTGAGTCTAGTGACGGACTGAGGGAGTGAGTCTAGTGACGGGACTGAGGGAGTGAGTCTAGTGACGGGACTGAGGGAGTGAGTCTAGTGACGGACTGAGGGAGTGAGTCTAGTGACGGACTGAGGGAGTGAGTCTAGTGACGGGACTGAGGGAGTGAGTCTAGTGACGGGACTGAGGGAGTGAGTCTAGTGACGGGGACTGAGGGAGTGAGTCTAGTGACGGACTGAGGGAGTGAGTCTAGTGACGGACTGAGGGAGTGAGTCTAGTGACGGGACTGAGGGAGTGAGTCTAGTGACGGGGACTGAGGGAGTGAGTCTAGTGACGGGGACTGAGGGAGTGAGTCTAGTGACGGACTGAGGGAGTGAGTCTAGTGACGGGACTGAGGGAGTGAGTCTAGTGACGGACTGAGGGAGTGAGTCTAGTGACGGACTGAGGGAGTGAGTCTAGTGACGGGACTGAGGGAGTGAGTCTAGTGACGGACTGAGGGAGTGAGTCTAGTGACGGACTGAGGGAGTGAGTCTAGTGACGGGACTGAGGGAGTGAGTCTAGTGACGGGACTGAGGGAGTGAGTCTAGTGACGGACTGAGGGAGTGAGTCTAGTGACGGGACTGAGGGAGTGAGTCTAGTGACGGGGACTGAGGGAGTGAGTCTAGTGACGGACTGAGGGAGTGAGTCTAGTGACGGACCTGAGGGAGTGAGTCTAGTGACGGGGACTGAGGGAGTGAGTCTAGTGACGGGGACTGAGGGAGTGAGTCTAGTGACGGACTGAGGGAGTGAGTCTAGTGACGGGACTGAGGGAGTGAGTCTAGTGACGGGGACTGAGGGAGTGAGTCTAGTGACGGACTGAGGGAGTGAGTCTAGTGACGGGACTGAGGGAGTGAGTCTAGTGACGGGGACTGAGGGAGTGAGTCTAGTGACGGACTGAGGGAGTGAGTCTAGTGACGGGACTGAGGGAGTGAGTCTAGTGACGGACTGAGGGAGTGAGTCTAGTGACGGGACTGAGGGAGTGAGTCTAGTGACGGACTGAGGGAGTGAGTCTAGTGACGGACTGAGGGAGTGAGTCTAGTGACGGACTGAGGGAGGGGACTGAGGGAGTGAGTCTAGTGACGGACTGAGGGAGTGAGTCTAGTGACGGACTGAGGGAGTGAGTCTAGTGACGGGACTGAGGGAGTGAGTCTAGTGACGGGGACTGAGGAGTGAGTCTAGTGACGGGACTGAGGGAGTGAGTCTAGTGACGGACTGAGGGAGTGAGTCTAGTGACGGGACTGAGGGAGTGAGTCTAGTGACGGGACTGAGGGAGTGAGTCTAGTGACGGGACTGAGGGAGTGAGTCTAGTGACGGGACTGAGGGAGTGAGTCTAGTGACGGACTGAGGGAGTGAGTCTAGTGACGGACTGAGGGAGTGAGTCTAGTGACGGACTGAGGGAGTGAGTCTAGTGACGGGACTGAGGGAGTGAGTCTAGTGACGGGGACTGAGGGAGTGAGTCTAGTGACGGGGACTGAGGGAGTGAGTCTAGTGACGGGGACTGAGGGAGTGAGTCTAGTGACGGGGACTGAGGGAGTGAGTCTAGTGACGGACTGAGGGAGTGAGTCTAGTGACGGGACTGAGGGAGTGAGTCTAGTGACGGGGACTGAGGGAGTGAGTCTAGTGACGGGGACTGAGGGAGTGAGTCTAGTGACGGGGACTGAGGGAGTGAGTCTAGTGACGGGACTGAGGGAGTGAGTCTAGTGACGGGACTGAGGGAGTGAGTCTAGTGACGGACTGAGGGAGTGAGTCTAGTGACGGGGACTGAGGGAGTGAGTCTAGTGACGGGACTGAGGGAGTGAGTCTAGTGACGGGACTGAGGGAGTGAGTCTAGTGACGGACTGAGGGAGTGAGTCTAGTGACGGGACTGAGGGAGTGAGTCTAGTGACGGGACTGAGGGAGTGAGTCTAGTGACGGGACTGAGGGAGTGAGTCTAGTGACGGGGACTGAGGGAGTGAGTCTAGTGACGGGACTGAGGGAGTGAGTCTAGTGACGGGGACTGAGGGAGTGAGTCTAGTGTGGACTGAGGGAGTGAGTCTAGTGACGGACTGAGGGAGTGAGTCTAGTGACGGGACTGAGGGAAGTGAGTCTAGTGACGGGGACTGAGGGAGTGAGTCTAGTGACGGACTGAGGAGTGAGTCTAGTGACGGACTGAGGGAGTGAGTCTATTGACGGACTGAGGGAGTGAGTCTAGTGACGGGGAACTGAGGGAGTGAGTCTAGTGACGGGGACTGAGGGAGTGAGTCTAGTGACGGGGACTGAGGGAGTGAGTCTAGTGAGGGACTGAGGGAGTGAGTCTAGTGACGGGGACTGAGGGAGTGAGTCTAGTGACGGGGACTGAGGGAGTGAGTCCTAGTGGACGGACTGAGGGAGTGAGTCTAGTGACGGACTGAGGGGAGTGAGTCTAGTGACGGACTGAGGGAGTGAGTCTAGTGACGGACTGAGGGAGTGAGTCTAGTGACGGGACTGAGGGAGTGAGTCTAGTGACGGGGACTGAGGGAGTGAGTCTAGTGACGGGGACTGAGGGAGTGAGTCTAGTGACGGGGACTGAGGGAGTGAGTCTAGTGACGGGGACTGAGGGAGTGAGTCTAGTGACGGACTGAGGGAGTGAGTCTAGTGACGGGGACTGAGGGAGTGAGTCTAGTGACGGGGACTGAGGGAGTGAGTCTAGTGACGGGACTGAGGGAGTGAGTCTAGTGACGGACTGAGGGAGTGAGTCTAGTGACGGACTGAGGAGTGAGTCTAGTGACGGGGACTGAGGGAGTGAGTCTAGTGACGGACTGAGGGAGTGAGTCTAGTGACGGACTGAGGGAGTGAGTCTAGTGACAGGGACTGAGGGAGTGAGTCTAGTGACGGGGACTGAGGGAGTGAGTCTAGTGACGGACTGAGGGAGGGGACTGAGGGAGTGAGTCTAGTGACGGACTGAGGGAGTGAGTCTAGTGACGGGACTGAGGGAGTGAGTCTAGTGACGGGGACTGAGGGAGTGAGTCTAGTGACGGACTGAGGGAGTGAGTCTAGTGACGGACTGAGGGAGTGAGTCTAGTGACGGACTGAGGGAGTGAGTCTAGTGACGGGGACTGAGGGAGTGAGTCTAGTGACGGACTGAGGGAGTGAGTCTAGTGACGGGGACTGAGGGAGTGAGTCTAGTGACGGACTGAGGGAGTGAGTCTAGTGACGGACTGAGGGAGTGAGTCTAGTGACGGACTGAGGGAGTGAGTCTAGTGACGGGGACTGAGGGAGTGAGTCTAGTGACACGGACTGAGGGAGTGAGTCTAGTGACACGGACTGAGGGAGTGAGTCTAGTGACGGGGACTGAGGGAGTGAGTCTAGTGACGGGGACTGAGGGAGTGAGTCTAGTGACGGGGACTGAGGGAGTGAGTCTAGTGACGGACTGAGGGAGTGAGTCTAGTGACGGACTGAGGGAGTGAGTCTAGTGACGGGGACTGAGGGAGTGAGTCTAGTGACACGGACTGAGGGAGTGAGTCTCGTGACACGGACTGAGGGAGTGAGTCTCGTGACGGACTGAGGGAGTGAGTCTCGTGACGGACTGAGGTAGTGAGTCTAGTGACGGGGACTGAGGGAGTGAGTCTCGTGACGGACTGAGGGAGTGAGTTTAGTGACGGGGACTGAGGGAGTGAGTCTAGTGACGGGGACTGAGGGAGTGAGTCTAGTGACGGGGACTGAGGGAGTGAGTCTAGTGACGGGGACTGAGGGAGCGAGTCTAGTGACGGACTGAGGGAGTGAGTCTAGTGACGGACTGAGGGAGTGAGTCTAGTGACGGACTGAGGGAGTGAGTCTAGTGACGGGGACTGAGGGAGTGAGTCTAGTGACGGACTGAGGGAGTGAGTCGAGTGACGGACTGAGGGAGTGAGTCTAGTGACGGACTGAGGGAGTGAGTCTAGTGACGGGGACTGAGGGAGTGAGTCTAGTGACGGACTGAGGGAGTGAGTCTAGTGACGGGGACTGAGGGAGTGAGTCTAGTGACGGACTGAGGGAGTGAGTCTAGTGACAGGACTGAGGGAGTGAGTCTAGTGACGGACTGAGGGCAGTGAGACTAGGGAGTGAGTCTAGTGACGGGGACTGAGGGAGTGAGTCTAGTGACGGACTGAGGGAGTACCCCTGACGGGGGACTGATGAGTCTAGTGACGGACTGAGGGAGTGAGTCTAGTGACGGGGACTGAGGGAGTGAGTCTAGTGACGGGACTGAGGAGTGGAGTCTAGTGACGGGGACTGAGGGAGTGAGTCTAGTGACGGACTGAGGGAGTGAGTCTAGTGACGGACTGAGGGAGTGAGTCTAGTGACGGACTGAGGGAGTGAGTCTAGTGACGGGGACTGAGGGAGTGAGTCTAGTGACGGACTGAGGGAGTGAGTCTAGTGACGGGGACTGAGGGAGTGAGTCTAGTGACGGGATGAGGGAGTGAGTTTAGTGACGGGGACTGAGGGAGTGAGTCTAGTGACGGGGACTGAGGGAGTGAGTCTAGTGACGGGGACTGAGGGACTGAGTCGAGTGACAGGGGACTGAGGGAGTGAGTCGAGTGACGGACTGAGGGAGTGAGTCTAGTGTCGGGGACTGAGGGAGTGAGTCTAGTGACGGACTGAGGGAGTGAGTCTAGTGACAGGGACTGAGGGAGTGAGTCTAGTGACAGGGACTGAGGGAGTGAGTCTAGTGACAGGGACTGAGGGAGTGAGTCTAGTGACAGGGACTGAGGGAGTGAGTCTAGTGACGGGGACAGAGGGAGTGAGTCTAGTGACGGGGACTGAGGGAGTGAGTCTAGTGACGGGGACTGAGGGAGTGAGTCTAGTGACGGGGACTGAGGGAGTGAGTCGAGTGACAGGGACTGAGTGAGTGAGTCGAGTGACGGACTGAGGGAGTGAGTCTAGTGACGGACTGAGGGAGTGAGTCTAGTGACGGGGACTGAGGGAGTGAGTCTAGTGACGGACTGAGGGAGTGAGTCTAGTGACAGGGACTGAGGGAGTGAGTCTAGTGACAGGGACTGAGGGAGTGAGTCTAGTGACAGGGACTGAGGGAGTGAGTCTAGTGACAGGGACTGAGGGAGTGAGTCTAGTGACAGGGACTGAGGGAGTGAGTCTAGTGACGGGGACTGAGGGAGTTAGTCTAGTGACAGGGACTGAGGGAGTGAGTCTAGTGACGGACTGAGGGAGTGAGTCTAGTGACCGGGACTGAGGGAGTGAGTCTAGTGACGGACTGAGGGAGTGAGTCTAGTGACGGACTGAGGGAGTGAGTCTAGTGACGGGGACTGAGGGAGTGAGTCTAGTGACGGGGACTGAGGGAGTGTGTCTCGTGACGGACTGAGGGAGTGAGTCTCGTGACGGACTGAGGGAGTGAGTCTAGTGACGGGGACTGAGGGAGTGAGTCTAGTGACGGACTGAGGGAGTGAGTCTAGTGACGGGGACTGAGGGAGTGAGTCTAGTGACAGGGACTGAGGGAGTGAGTCTAGTGACGGGGACTGAGGGAGTGAGTCGAGTGACAGGGACTGAGGGAGTGAGTCTAGTGACGGACTGAGGGAGTGAGTCTAGTGACAGGGACTGAGGGAGTGAGTCTAGTGACGGGGACTGAGGGAGTGAGTCTAGTGACGGACTGAGGGAGTGAGTCTAGTGACGGGGACTGAGGGAGTGAGTCTAGTGACGGACTGAGGGAGTGAGTCTAGTGACAGGGACTGAGGGAGTGAGTCTAGTGACAGGGACTGAGGGAGTGAGTCTAGTGACAGGGACTGAGGGAGTGAGTCTAGTGACAGGGACTGAGGGAGTGAGTCTAGTGACAGGGACTGAGGGAGTGAGTCTAGTGACGGGGACTGAGGGAGTTAGTCTAGTGACAGGGACTGAGGGAGTGAGTCTAGTGACGGACTGAGGGAGTGAGTCTAGTGACCGGGACTGAGGGAGTGAGTCTAGTGACGGACTGAGGGAGTGAGTCTAGTGACGGACTGAGGGAGTGAGTCTAGTGACGGGGACTGAGGGAGTGAGTCTAGTGACGGGACTGAGGGAGTGAGTCTAGTGACGGGGACTGAGGGAGTGAGTCTAGTGACGGGGACTGAGGGAGTGAGTCTCGTGACGGACTGAGGGAGTGAGTCTCGTGACGGACTGAGGGAGTGAGTCTTGTGACGGGGACTGAGGGAGTGAGTCTCGTGACGGACTGAGGGAGTGAGTCTAGTGACGGGGACTGAGGGAGTGAGTCTAGTGACGGGGACTGAGGGAGTGAGTCTAGTGACGGGGACTGAGGGAGTGAGTCTAGTGACGGGGACTGAGGGAGTGAGTCGAGTGACAGGGACTGAGGGAGTGAGTCGAGTGACGGACTGAGGGAGTGAGTCTAGTGACGGACTGAGGGAGTGAGTCTAGTGACAGGGACTGAGGGAGTGAGTCTCGTGATGGGGACTGAGGGAGTGAGTCTAGTGACGGGGACTGAGGGAGTGAGTCTAGTGACGGACTGAGGGAGTGAGTCTAGTGACAGGGGACTGAGGGAGTGAGTCTAGTGACAGGGACTGAGGGAGTGAGTCTAGTGACAGGGACTGAGGGAGTGAGTCTAGTGACAGGGACTGAGGGAGTGAGTCTAGTGACGGGGACAGAGGGAGTGAGTCTAGTGACGGGGACTGAGGGAGTGAGTCTCGTGACGGACTGAGGGAGTGAGTCTAGTGACGGGGACTGAGGGAGTGAGTCTAGTGACGGGGACTGAGGGAGTGAGTCTAGTGACAGGGACTGAGGGAGTGAGTCTAGTGACGGGGACTGAGGGAGTGAGTCGAGTGACAGGGACTGAGTGAGTGAGTCGAGTGACGGACTGAGGGAGTGAGTCTAGTGACGGACTGAGGGAGTGAGTCTAGTGCGGGACTGAGGGAGTGAGTCTAGTGACGGACTGAGGGAGTGAGTCTAGTGACAGGGACTGAGGGAGTGAGTCTAGTGACAGGGACTGAGGGAGTGAGTCTAGTGACAGGGACTGAGGGAGTTAGTCTAGTGACAGGGACTGAGGGAGTGAGTCTAGTGACGGACTGAGGGAGTGAGTCTAGTGACCGGGACTGAGGGAGTGAGTCTAGTGACGGACTGAGGGAGTGAGTCTAGTGACGGACTGAGGGAGTGAGTCTAGTGACGGGGACTGAGGGAGTGAGTCTAGTGACACGGACTGAGGGAGTGAGTCTAGTGACGGACTGAGGGAGTGAGTCTAGTGACGGGGACTGAGGGAGTGAGTCTCGTGACGGACTGAGGGAGTGAGTCTAGTGACGGGGACTGAGGGAGTGTGTCTAGTGACAGGGACTGAGGGAGTGAGTCTAGTGACGGGGACTGAGGGAGTGTGTCGAGTGACGGGGACTGAGGGAGTGAGTCGAGTGACGGACTGAGGGAGTGAGTCTAGTGACGGGGACTGAGGGAGTGAGTCTAGTGACGGACTGAGGGAGTGAGTCTAGTGACAGGGACTGAGGGAGTGAGTCTAGTGACAGGGACTGAGGGAGTGAGTCTAGTGACAGGGACTGAGGGAGTTAGTCTAGTGACAGGGACTGAGGGAGTGAGTCTAGTGACGGACTGAGGGAGTGAGTCTGGTGACGGGGACTGAGGGAGTGAGTCTAGTGACACGGACTGAGGGAGTGAGTCTAGTGACGGACTGAGGGAGTGAGTCTAGTGACGGGGACTGAGGGAGTGAGTCTCGTGACGGACTGAGGGAGTGAGTCTAGTGACGGGGACTGAGGGAGTGAGTCTAGTGACAGGGACTGAGGGAGTGAGTCTAGTGACGGGGACTGAGGGAGTGTGTCGAGTGACAGGGACTGAGGGAGTGAGTCGAGTGACGGACTGAGGGAGTGAGTCTAGTGACGGACTGAGGGAGTGAGTCTAGTGACAGGGACTGAGGGAGTGAGTCTCGTGACGGACTGAGGGAGTGAGTCTAGTGACGGGGACTGAGGGAGTGAGTCTAGTGACGGACTGAGGGAGTGAGTCTAGTGACGGACTGAGGGAGTGAGTCTAGTGACGGACTGAGGGAGTGAGTCTGGTGACGGGGAGCCAGGGGACTGGGATTGTGATCTTAATGTAGGAATTTGAATCCTTGTACTGAGGTATGGAGTGACGATTTAGTTAAGAAGCTTCCTAAGGCCGTGTTTATCCAGGAGAGAGGATTAAGTACTTGTTATCTTTGGATCCACTGTCGATGATCGTCCTGTTAAATGCTTTACATTTTTCTATATCTTTCACAGTCAGTTTGTCCTGTTTAATTGGAGAATTTCCCTGTGGATACAATATGTCAGTAATCCTCTCCGTCATTCACTGAAGGATTAACAAGACCTTGGCTCTGACAATGACTATTAATTGTTGTATTTTACCTCTCCGGTTTTATTTCCAGTTTTGAAGCAACATGCAAGTGAACCATGGAAACTTTCCCATTGAACAACAACTTGTGTTTATATAGCGCCTTTAATGAGTAAAACATCTCAAGGCGTTTCACTGGAGCGTAATCAGATAAAATGAGGAAATACCAAAAGCTTGGTCAAAGAGGTAGGTTTTAAGGAGTGAAAGAGAGGCGAAGAGGTTTAGCCAGGGAATTCCAAAGCTTCGCGCCGAGACAGCTGAAAGCACGGCCATCAGTGGTGGAGCGATTA
The DNA here is from genome assembly GCA_030390025.1 of Squalus acanthias. Classification (NCBI taxonomy): domain Eukaryota; kingdom Metazoa; phylum Chordata; class Chondrichthyes; order Squaliformes; family Squalidae; genus Squalus; species Squalus acanthias. Next base: position 892,581 of record JASTWF010000055.1, read on the forward strand.
AAATTGGGGATGCACAAGAGGCTAGAATTGGGGGAGCGCAGAGATCTGAGGGTTGTAGTGCAGGAGGAGGTAAAAGAGATAGGGAGGGGCCAGGCCATGGAGGGATTTGAAAGCAGGGATGAGAATTTTAAAATGTAGACGTTGCCGGACCGGGAGCCAATGTAGCTCAGCCAGCCCAAGGATGATGGGTGAAAGGGACTTGGTGCGAGTTAGGATATCGGCAGCAGAGTTTTGGCTGAGTTCAAGTTCATGGAGGGTGGAAGATGGGACTAGTCAAGTGTCGAGGTAACAAAGGCATGGATGAGGGTTTCAGCAGCACATGAGCTGAGGCAGGGGCGGAGTCGGGCGGTGTTACGGAGGTGGAAGTAGGCGGTCTTGGTGATGGAGTGAATATGGGGTCAAATAGGATGCCAAGTTGGTGAACGGTCTGGTTCAGCCTCAGTCAGTGCCAGGGAGAGGGATGGAGTCAGTAGCTGGAGAACGGAGTTTATGGCGGAGTCCGAAGACAGTGGCATCAGTCTTCCCAATATTTAATTGGAGGAAATTTCTGCTCATCCAATACGTGATGTCGGACAAGCAGCGTGAAAAATCAGTGGCAGTGAAAGGGTGGAGAGAGATGGTGGTGAGGTAGAGCTGGGTGTCGTCAGCGTACATGTCGTCAGGTAAGGGTGGGTCAACCTACTTGGAGGGCAGGAAGTATTTTGTGTTATTTTATCCAGCGAGATTTCATAGGAACTGCTAGACCAGAAAGATCAAGGTCCATCTAGTTCATCTTCTATCATCCTGTTAGTTGCATGATACAACGATAATGGAGTTATTGACTAATCACAGCAATCAATCGCTAACAATTAGTCTACGACAGACCCAGACATGAGGGAAACCCCCAGTGAGTACAGAGCTTTGGGAACCTTGGGTCCAAAGTCACCTGTTCCTCCCAAGTACGCTACAATCACCACATGACATCTCAAATTACTCATAAATTGCATCCCAAAACGTTATTTTCTGAAAGACATCTATCTAATTTGTATTTGAATGAATCAGCACTAACTGCTTCCAGCGCCTCCCCAGGGAGCCTGTTCCATAGATTGACTACGCGCTCACTGAAATATTGTTTCCGCAGATTAGTTTTGAAATTACCCCCCTTCAAACGCAGGCCGTGTCCTCTGGTTCTACTGTTCTGGGAAAGGTGAAACAGCTCGTCATGGTCGACATTATCCAGTCCCTTCAGAATCCTAAAAACAGCAATCACATCACCTTTCCTTTTGCTATCAGTGTTTTCTTCCTGTTCACATCTTGTTTGGGTTGAGTTGTGACAGAAAGTGTTCTGATTTATTAAAAACCTATTTTGAGTGCACTATTATCTCTTCATGTGAAAACGACAGACTGTTCAGATGCAGAGAGCTTCACGCTGCTCAGAGTATCACACAGTACACGAGGAGCTCACCAGATCTGCAATAAATCTCAAAACATTCAAAATATATGAATAATTTTTTCACACTTGGCTCACACTCTCCCATCTCTAATCTGCATCTAGATACATTTGTTTTGTGCTTACAGTGCAAAAAAAAATACATTAGTTGTGATGAAAAATGGCCTCACTGACTCCCACACCATGACTATGAAGCAAGCTGTATGAACAAATAAAAATCTCTTTTCCTTGCCTCATTAGATTTTGGTACAGAATCATTGTAATGCAAAGTCTGTAAATTCTGTGAGCTCTCCAAGACACAGCCATAATCACACCCTCCCAGGGCAGGTACTGCAGGGGTTAGATACAGAGTAAAGCTCCCTCTACACTGTCCCATCAAACACTCCCAGGGCAGGTACAGCACAGGTTAGATACAGAGTAAAGCTCCCTCTATACTGACCCATCAAACACTCCCAGGGCAGGTACAGCACAGGTTAGATACAGAGTAAAACTCCCTCTACACTGCCCCATCAAACACTCCCAGGGCAGATACAGCACGGGTTAGATACAGAGTAAAACTCCCTCTATACTGCCCCATCAAACACTCCCAGGGCAGGTACAGCACAGGTTAGATACAGAGTAAAACTCCCTCTACACTGTCCCATCAAACACTCCCAGGGCAGGTACAGCACGGGGTTAGATACAGAGTAAAGCTCCCTCTACACTGTCCCATCAAACACTCCCAGGGCAGGTACAGCACGGGTTAGATACAGAGTAAAGCTCCCTCTACACTGTTCCACCAAACACTCCCAGGGCAGGTACAGCACAGGTTAGATACAGAGTAAAGCTCCCTCTACACTGCTAGTATCAGTAATGGTGACCATGAAACTACCGGATTGTTGTAAAAACCCATCTGGTTCACTAATGTCCTTTAGGGAAGGAAATCTGCCATCCTTACCTGGTCTGGCCTATATTTGACTCCAGACCCACAGTCATGTCGTTGACTCTGAAATGGCTAAGCAAGCCACTCAGTTGTACCAAACCGCTATGAAAAACAATAAGAATAAAACCGGACAGACCACCCAGCATTGACCTCGGCTACGGACACAGCAACAGCACACCAGCCCAATCGACCCTGCAATGTCCTACTCACCAACATCTGGGGACTGTCCCACAGACTAGTCAAGCAACAGCCTGACATAGCCATACTCACAGAATCATACCTTTCAGCCAATGTCCCGAACTCCTCCATCACCATCCCAGGGTATGTCCTGTCCCACTGGCAGAACAGACCCACCAGGGTGGCGGCACAGTGGTATACAGTCAGGAAGGAATGGCCCTGGGAGTCCTCAACATCAACTCCAGACCCCATGAAGTCTCATGGCTTCAGGTCAAGCATAGGCAAGGAAACCTCCTGCTGATTACCACCTACCGCCCTCCCTCAGCTGATGAATCAGTACTCCTCCATGTTGACCACCACTTGGAAGAAGCACTGAGGGTAGCAAGGGCACAGAATGTACTCTGGGTGGGGGACTTCAATGTCCAGCATCAAGAGTGGCTCGGTAGCACCGCTACCGACCGAGCTGGCCGAGTCCCGAAGACATAACTGCCAGTCTGGGCCTGCAGCAGGTGGTGAGAACCAACATGAGGGAAAAACCTACTTGACCTCGTCCTCACCAATCTACCTGTCGCAGATGCATCTGTCCATGACAGCATTGGCAGCAGTGACCACCGCACAGTTCTTGTGGAGACGAAATCCCGTCGTCACACTGAGGACACCCTCCATTGTGTTGTGTGGCACTACCACCGTGCTAAATGGGATAGATTCAGAACAGATCTAGCAGCTCAAAACTGGGCATCCATAAGGTGCTGTGGGCCATCAGCAGCAGCAGAATTGTATTCCACCACAATCTGTAACCTCATGGCCCGGCATATCCCTCACTCTACCATTACCACCAAGTCAGGGGACCAACCCTGGTTCAATAAGGAGTGTAGAAGAGCATGTCAGGAGCAGCACCAGGCGTACATAAAAATGAGGTGCCAACCTGGGGAAGCTGCAATACAGGACTACATGCATGCTAAAAAGTGGAAGCGGTATGCTATAGACAGGGCTAAGCGATCCCACAATCAACGGATCAGATCAAAGCTCTGCAGTCCTGCCACATCCAGTCGTGAATGGTGGCGGACCATTAAACAACTAACGCGAGGAGGAGGCTCCAAGCGGCACTTACTCACCAATAACCTGCTCACTGATGCCCAGCTTGGGTTCCGCCAGGACCACTCGGCTCCAGACCTCATTACAGCCTTGGTCCAAACATGGGCAAAGGAGCTGAATTCCAGAGGTGAGGTGAGAGTGACTGCCCTTGACATCAAGGCAGCATTTAACTGAATGTGGCATCAAGGAGCCCTAGTAAAACTGAAGTCAATGGGAATCGGGGGGGGAGTCATACCTGGCACAATGGATGATGGTTGTGGTGGTTGGAGGTCAATCATCATCGCTGCAGGAGTTCCTCAGGGCAGTCTCCTAGGCCCAACCATCTTCAGCTGCTTCATCAATGACCTTCCCTTCATCATAAGGTCAGAAGTGGGGATGTTCGCTGATGACTGCACAGTGTTCAGCGCCATTCGCAACTCCTCAGATAATGAAGCAGTCCATGCTCGCATGCAACAAGACCTGGACGACATTCAGGCTTGGGCTGATAAGTGGCAGGTAACATTCGCGCCACACAAGTGCCAGGCAATGACTATCTCCAACAAGCGAGCGTCTAACCACCGCCCCTTGACATTCAATGGCATTACCATCGCCGAATCCCCCACCATCAATATCCTGGGGGTCACCATTGACCAGAAACTTAACTGGACCAGCCCCATAAATACTGTGGCAACAAGAGCTGGTCAGAGGCTGGGTATTCTGCGGCGAGTGTCTCACCTCCTGACTCCCCAAAGCCTTTCCACCATCTACAAGGCACAAGTAAGGAGTGTAATGGAATACTCTACACTTGCCTGGATGAGTGCAGCTCCAACAACACTCAAGAAGCTCGACACCATCCAGGACAAAGCAGCCCCCTTCATTGGCACCCCATCCACCACCTTAAACATTCACTCCCTCCACCACCGGCGTACCGTGGCTGCAGTGTGCACCATCTACAAGATGCACTGTAGCAAGTCACCAAGGCTTCTTCGGCAGCACCTCCCAAACACGCGACCTCTTCCACCTAGAAGGACAAGGGCAGCAGGCGCATGGGAACACCACCACCTCCAAGTACCCCTCCAAATCACACACCATCCTGACTGAGAAGTATATCGCCGTTCCTTCATCGTCGCTGGGTCAAACTCCTGGAACTCCCTCCCTAACAGCACTGTGGGAGCACCTTCACCACACGGACTGCAGCGGTTCAAGAAGGCGGCTCACCACCACCTTCTCAAGGGCAACTAGGAATGGGCAATAAATGCTGGCCTTGCCAGCGACGCCCACATCTCATGAACTAATAATTTAAAAAAAACTCCCAGGGCAGGTACAGCACGGGTTAGATACAGAGTGAAGCTCCCTCTACACTGCCCCAACAAACACTCCCAGGGCAGGTACAGCACGGGTTAGATACAGAGTAAAGCTCCCTCTACACTGTCCCATCAAACACTCCCAGGGCAGGTACAGCACGGGTTAGATACAGAGTAAAGCTCCCTCTACACTATCCCATCAAACACTCCCAGGGCAGGTACAGCACGGGTAAGATACAGAGTAAAGCTCCCTCTACACTGTCCCATCAAACACTCCCAGGGCAGGTACAGCACGGGTTAGATACAGAGTAAAGCTCCCTCTACACTGTCCCATCAAACACTCCCAGGGCAGGTACAGCACGGGTTAGATACAGAGTAAAGCTCCCTCTACACTGTCCCATCAAACACTCCCAGGGCAGGTACAGCACGGGTTAGATACAGAGTAAAGCTCCCTCTAAACTGTCCCATCAAACACTCCCAGGGCAGGTACAGCACGGGTTAGATACAGAGTAAAGCTCCCTCTACATTGTCCCATCAAACACTCCCAGGGCAGGTACAGCACGGGTTAGATACAGAGTAAAGCTCCCTCTACACTGTCCCATCAAACACTCCCAGGGCAGGTACAGCACGGGTTAGATACAGAGTAAAGCTCCCTCTACACTGTCCCATCAAACACTCCCAGGGCAGGTACAGCACGGGTTAGATACAGAGTAAAGCTCCCTCTACATTGTCCCATCAAACACTCCCAGGGCAGGTACAGCACGGGTTAGATACAGAGTAAAGCTCCCTCTACACTGTTCCATCAAACACTCCCAGGGCAGGTACAGCACGGGTTAGATACAGAGTAAAGCTCCCTCTATACTGTCCCATCAAACACTCCCAGGGCAGGTACAGCACGGGTTAGATACAGAGTAAAGCTCCCTCTACACTGTCCCATCAAACACTCCCAGGGCAGGTACAGCACGGGTTAGATACAGAGTAAAGCTCCCTCTACACTGTCCCCATCAAACACTCCCAGGGCAGGTACAGCACGGGTTAGATACAGAGTAAAGCTCCCTCTACACTGTCCCATCAAACACTCCCAGGGCAGGTACAGCACGGGTTAGATACAGAGTAAAGCTCCCTCTACACTGTCCCATCAAACACTCCCAGGGCAGGTACAGCACGGGTTAGATACAGAGTAAAGCTCCCTCTACACTGTTCCATCAAACACTCCCAGGGCAGGTACAGCACGGGTTAGATACAGAGTAAAGCTCCCTCTACACTGTCCCATCAAACACTCCCAGGGCAGGTACAGCACGGGTTAGATACAGAGTAAAGCTCCCTCTACACTGCCCCATCAAACACTCCCAGGGCAGGTACAGCACGGGTTAGATACAGAGTAAAGCTCCCTCTACACTGTCCCATCAAACACTCCCAGGGCAGGTACAGCACGGGTTAGATACAGAGTAAAGCTCCCTCTGCACTGCCCCATCAAACACTCCCAGGGCAGGTACAGCACGGTTAGATACAGAGTAAAGCTCCCTCTACACTGTCCCATCAAACACTCCCAGGGCAGGTACAGCACGGGGTTAGATACAGAGTAAAGCTCCCTCTACACTGCCCCATCAAACACTCCCAGGGCAGGTACAGCACGGGTTAGATACAGAGTAAAGCTCCCTCTACACTGTCCCATCAAACACTCCCAGGGCAGGTACAGCACAGGTTAGATACAGAGTAAAGCTCCCTCTACACTGTCCCATCAAACACTCCCAGGGCAGGTACAGCACGGGTTAGATACAGAGTAAAGCTCCCTCTACACTGTCCCATCAAACACTCCCAGGGCAGGTACAGCACGGGTTAGATACAGAGTAAAGCTCCCTCTACACTGTCCCATCAAACACTCCCAGGGCAGGTACAGCACAGGTTAGATACAGAGTAAAGCTCCCTCTACACTGTCCCATCAAACACTCCCAGGGCAGGTACAGCACGGGGTTAGATACAGAGTAAAGCTCCCTCTACACTGTCCCATCAAACACTCCCAGGGCAGGGACAGCACGGGTTAGATACAGAGTAAAGCTCCCTCTACACTTCCTCAACACTGCCTCAGTCCCAATGTCAGAATAGCGCCCCCTCACTGCAGCAGTTTGCCATTTCCTTTGTTCTGTGCTGGAATCGAGTGTCAGCCTAGGTCACATGCTTAATTATGATATAGCACAGAAGGAGCCCATTCGGCCCCCACTGAGCCAGACTGAGAAACCCAGGGAAAGGCCCAAATGGAACCAGCAAAGTTGAAAGGGGTAAAACAGGTGATGTGGAGAATGAGGTTGCTGAAAGGTTGGTTTTTAAATCCTGTGAATTGTAGGAGGAAGAGAGGACTGAGGGAGGTGCGGACTTAGCATCGGAGACTGGCCGAGCAGTCCCAAATTCAGACATTGTGCAGGGGGAAACCCGGCAGTTAAACTCCACCCAGTGACCTATCCACCGATGTACTGTCGATGTACTGTCGATGTACTGTCGATGTACCGTCGATGTACCGTCGATGTACTGTCGATGTACCGTCGATGTACCGTCGATGTACTGTCGATGTACTGTCGATGTACCGTCGATGTACCGTCGATGTACCGTCGATGTACCGTCGATGTACCGTCGATGTACTGTCGATGTACTGTCGATGTACTGTCGATGTACTGTCGATGTACTGTCGATGTACCGTCGATGTACCGTCGATGTACTGTCGATGTACTGTCGATGTACTGTCGATGTACCGTCGATGTACTGTCGATGTACTGTCGATGTACCGTCGATGTACTGTCGATGTACCGTCGATGTACTGTCGATGTACCGTCGATGTACCGTCGATATACTGTGGATGTACCGTCGATGTACTGTCGATGTACTGTCGATGTACCGTCGATGTACCGTCGATGTACTGTCGATGTACTGTCGATGTACCGTCGATGTACTGTGGATGTACCGTCGATGTACTGTCGATGTACCGTCGATGTACTGTCGATGTACTGTGGATGTACCGTCGATGTACTGTCGATGTACCGTCGGTGTACCGTCGGTGTACCGTCGATGTACCGTCGATGTACCGTCGATGTACCGTCGCTGTACCGTCGGTGTACCGTCGATGTACCGTCGATGTACCGTCGATGTACCGTCGATGTAACGGCGATGTACCGTCGATGTACCGTCGATGTACCGTCGATGTACCGTCGATGTACCGTCGATGTACTGTCGATGTACGGTCGATGTACTGTCGTGGTACCGTCGATGTACTGTCGATGTACCGTCGATGTACTGTCGTGGTACCGTCTATGTACTGTCGATGTACCGTCGATGTACTGTCGATGTACTGTCGATGTACCGTCGATGTACTGTGGATGTACCGTCGATGTACTGTCGATGTACCGTCGATGTACGTCGATGTACGTGATGTACCGTCGATGTACTGTCGATGTACCGTCGATGACTGTCGGATGTACCGTTGATGTACTGTCGATATACTGTGGATGTACCGTCGATGTACCGTCGATGTACTGTCGATTGTACTGTCGATGTACCGTCGATGTACCGTCGATGTACCGTCGATGTA
>JASTWF010000055.1:901266-925761 GCA_030390025.1 Squalus acanthias
CCCCCCTCTCCCCTCCCCCTCCCCTCCCTCTTTCCTCCCCCTCCCGCTCCTTCCTGAGGTTCCACTGCCAGTCAGACAGGCGGCCTGTAATTGCAGGCTCCCGTGGGGCGAGCGGCCTGTGGGGTTCCGGCAGGTTCCGGCAGCTCCCCCAGAGTATTTGGATGAGGCCTGAGGGGCGATTTTTCCCGATCCCTTGACTTCCAGGATTGTTCCCTCCATCCATTTACCACTTTAAAAACGGGCTGAAGGAATTTCCAGGTGGGTGTCTGTCTGTCTGAAGAGCAACTGAAGGCGAGCTGTCTTCCGGCAACCATCGTGCTCTTCCCCAGATTTATGTATTTCATTTGTTTCAATTTACTGACACTCAGAAACTCACAGCCTTGCCTGAATGAGCCTCGTCAAATCATTCAGACAGTCCCAATCTGGTTTGTAATTCAGTGGCAGACTGGCCTGTGACCCCTGGCCCACAGACTTTGCTAAGTGTGGTGTTGCGTGTTACTGTGTTGCGGCCAAGGTGAGAATGTGATTGTGCTCAAAGCCGTCACAGTCTGACTCCCTGTGAGTCAGTCCTCTCCAGCATTAGCCAGTCTCACGGCCATTGCAAGTGTGATCGCAGCGCCTTTCACCACCTCAGGACATCCCAAAGCACTTAACAGCCAATGAAGTACTTTTGAAGTGTATTCATAGAATCGTAGAATGATACAGCACTGAAGGAAGCCATTGGGCCCATCGTGCCTGTGCCGGCTCTTTGGTAGAGCTCTCCAATTAATCCCACTCCCCTGCTCTTTCCCCATAGCCCTGTAAATCTTTTCCCTTCAAGTATTTATCCAATTCCCTTTTGAAGGTGACTAATCTGCTTCCACCACCCTTTCAGGCAGTGCATTCCAGATCATAACAACTCGCTGCGTAAAAATAGTGTCTCCTCGTGTCGCCTCTGGTACATTTGCCAATCACCTTCAATCTGTATCCTCTGGTTAACGATCCTTCTGCCACTAGAAATAGTTTCTCCTTACTTACTCTATCAAAACCATTCATGATATTGAACACCTTTATCAAATCTCCCCTTAACCTTCTCTGCTCTAAGCAAAACAACCCCAGCTTCTCCAGTCTCTCCACATAACTGAAGTCCCTCATCCCTGGTAACATTCCAGTAAATCTCCTCTGCACCCTCTCCAAGGCCTTGACATCCTTCCTAAAGTGCGGTGCCCAGAATTCGCCACAATACTCCAGCTGAGGCCGAACCAGTGTTTTATAAAGGTTTAGCAATAACTTCCTTGCTTTTGTACTCTATGCCTCTGTTTATAAAGCCCAGGATCCCGTATGCTTTTATAACAGCCTTCTCAACTTGTCCTGACATGTTCAAAGATTTGTGTACATACACCCCCAGGTCTCTCTGTTCCTGCACCCCCTTTAAAATTGTACCATTTAGTTTATATTGCCTCTCCTCATTCTTCCTACCAAAATATATCACTTCACACTCCTCTACATTAAATTTCATCTGCCCTGTGTCTGCCCATTTCACCAGTCTGTCTATATCCTCCTGAATTCTGTTACTATCCTCCTCATTGTTTACTACATTTCTGAATTTTATATCATCTTCAAACTTTGAAATTATGCCCTGTATACCCAAGTCCAGGTCATTAATATATATCAATAAGAGCAGTGATCCTAATACCGAGCCCTGGGGAATACATCCCTCCAGTCTGATAAACAACCGTTCACCACTCGACTCTGCTTTCTGTCCCTTAGCCAATATTGTATCCACGCTACCACTGTCCCTTTATTCCCATGGGCTTTAATTTTGCTTACAAGTCTATCATGTGGTACTTCATCAAACACCTTCTGAAAGTTGATATACACAACATCAACTGCACTACCCTCTCTGTCACTTCAACAAATAACTCAATCATGTTAGTCCAACACGATTTGCCTTTAACAAATCCGTGCTGTCTTTCATTTATTAGCCCATACTTTTCCAAATACCAATTAATTTTGTCCCGGATTATTGTCTCTAAAAGTTTCCCCAGCACCGACGTTAGGCTGACTGGCCTGTAGTCAATGTTCCCCTTCATTTTTCTTTGGGTGTGCGGTCCTTTAAGGGGCTGTGCAGCCCATTCACAGTTTCACGCATGTGTGTAATTTAACATTGGAAAAGCCGGTCCCAGGCTGCGCAGGACCGGCAGAGAGCTGTGCGGCCAGGCGGCCACGCAGCTTAAAGGGAGCGTTGCCTGTAGTTGCCGGGTTTATCCCTCTCCCTCTTTTTAAACAGGGGTCTAACATTTGCAATCCTCCAGTCCTCTGGCACCACCCCCATATCCAAGAAGGATTGGAAGATTGTGGCCAAAGCCTCCGCAATTTACACCCTTACTTCCCTCAGTAACCTACGATGCAGCCCATCCGGACCGGGTGACCATTCTACTTTGAAGACTGCCAACCTTTATCTATTTTTATCCGATCCAATATTGCTGCTGCCTCCTCCTTTACTGCTATATTGGCAGCATCCTCTTCTCTAATGAAGACAAATGCAAAGTATTCATTTCGTGCCTCAGCCATGCCCTCTGCCTCCACAAGAATATCTCCTTTTTGGTCCCAAATCAGCCCCACCCTTCCTTTTACTATTTATGTGTTTATAAAAGACTTTGGGGTTCCCATGTATGTTTTCTGCTAATCTATTCTCATATTCTCTCTTTGCCCCTCTTATTCCCTTTTTTAGATTGCCTCTGTACTTTCTATATTCACTGTTGTAATGTAGGAAATGTAGCAGCCAACTTGCATCCAGCAAGCTTACACAAACAACAATGTGATAATGACCAGATCATCTGTTTCAGTGATGTTCATTGAGGGATAAATATTGGCCAGGACACCGGGTAGAACTCCTGTGCTTCTTCTTCAACATAGTGTCATGGGATCTTTTGCGTCCACCTGAGAGAGCAGATTGGGTCTCGGTTTCACATCTCATCCAAAAGACAGCACCTCTGACAGTGCAGCACTCCCTCAGTGTTGCACTGAAGTATCTGCCTAGATTATGTGCTCAAGTCTCTGGAGTGGAACTTGAACTCACAACTTTCTGACTCAGGGCAAGAGTGCTACCAACTGAGCCACAGCAGAAACAAGAAGATAATCTTCTCCAATCTGGCAAAACAGGCCACTATGGCAACAGGATTGAGAATCCATGGTGGAAGTTAATAGCATTCTTAGGGCCTCTGTGGTGAGGACCTCTGCTGTAGATTGGCCTGATGCTGCCCAATGTTTCAGGTCGGATACAGCACTGTAACCCATCAAGTGTCACAGATGTGGGTAGTGGGCACCTCCAATTGACTTGCCATCTGTTGCATATTCTCAGACACCAAACCCAGCACTCGAATACGGTTTGATGTCCTGTAAGACTTCTAGTTTTAAAAGTGGGACCCATGCCAACTGGGTCCATCTCCTGACCCTTGAGCATTAACCTCTGCCACGTTCCTCGACCTCCTGCTCCTCCTGCTCAATCTTGCTGTGTATGCCATCCTGCGTGCTGGCCTTTGGCACACCTTCTAATGCTTGATTTTTATGAAAGAGTAGGATACAGTCGCGTTCTCCAACGTACCTCACTCACTGTTCCGCCTGGAATGAGGAGAATGTTCTAGGAGAGCTCAGCCCTACGTAAAACTTTATATCACCAATATATTGTCCAAAGCTACTGCAAAATCATGGGATTTTATTGTTTTGAATCTGATACTGTGTGTTAAGTGAACTATTGTAATCCATGATGTGGAGATGCCGGTGTTGGACTGGGGTGGACAAAAGTGAGAAGTCGCACAACACCAGGTTATAGTCCAACAGATTTATTTAAAATTACAAGCTTTCGGAGCTTGTGATTTCAAATAAAACTGTTGGACTATAACCTGGTGTTGTGCGACTTCTCACTATTGTAATCCAGTTAAACCTGCCATGTTTGCTCATGTTTCAATTCACTGTCACTTCTTAATAAACTCGGTTTATAGCTTTTAGCCTGAGTCACATGGTGTATCTGTGCAGTGTATACTGTCGGAGATCAGGTGGGGTTGCTATTTTCAGTCTATACTCCAACACTTGAGTGATATGGGGAGAAGCTGGGTAGGTGGGGTTGAGTGATATGGGGAGAAGCTGGGTAGGTGGGGTTGAGTGATATGGGGAGAAGGTGGGTAGGTGGGGTTGAGTGATATGGGGAGACGGTGGGTAGGTGGGGTTGAGGGATATGGAGAGAAGGTGGGTATGTGGGGTTATTCTGTGGAAGATGGGCATGCCTGTTGTGCTAATGTTTTTTTGATTTCCTAAAAAAGGTGCTGATCTCATGAAAGTCTTTGATCTGTAAATCCCTGGTTCAAGAAAGTGCCTGAACCCAGCACCCAATGAGATGGGAGTTATTCAGCACAATCTGAACTGATAGACTTCCTGATCAAGGGTCTTTGACCCTGCACTGCCCCTGCAGCCTACAGCACTTTGAGTGCTCGCTCGCTCCCGGGTATCTGTTATTCTATATATAAACCCCCCGAACCCCTCGATTAGATTCCAGCCTGTAACTCGCTCCCGGGTATCTGTTATTCTATATATAAACCCCCCGAACCCCTCGATTAGATTCCAGCCTGTAACTCGCTCCCGGGTATCCGTTATTCTATATATAAACCCACCTGAACCCCTCGATTAGATTCCAGCCTGTAACTCACTCCCTGGTATCTGTTAATCTATATATAAACCCCCCGAACCCCTCGATTAGATTCCAGCCTGTAACTCGCTCCCGGGTATCTGTTATTCTATATATAAACCCCCCGAACCCCTCGATTAGATTCCAGCCTGTAACTCGCTCCCGGGTATCCGTTATTCTATATATAAACCCACCCGAACCCCTCGATTAGATTCCAGCCTGTAACTCACTCCCTGGTATCTGTTAATCTATATATAAACCCCCCGAACCCCTCGATTAGATTCCAGCCTGTAACTCGCTCCCTGGTATCTGTTAATCTATATATAAACCCCCCGAACCCCTCGATTAGATTCCAGCCTGTAACTCGCTCCCGGGTATCTGTTAATCTATATATAAACCCCCCGAACCCCTCGATTAGATTCCAGCCTGTAACTCACTCCCGGGTATCTGTTATTCTATATATAAACCCCCCGAACCCCTCGATTAGATTCCAGCCTGTAACTCACTCCCGGGTATCTGTTATTCTATATATAAACCCACCCGAACCCCTCGATTAGATTCCAGCCTGTAACTCACTCCCGGGTATCTGTTATTCTATATATAAACCCCCCGAACCCCTCGATTAGATTCCAGCCTGTAACTCACTCCCGGGTATCTGTTATTCTATATATAAACCCCCCGAACCCCTCGATTAGATTCCAGCCTGTAACTCACTCCCGGGTATCTGTTATTCTATATATAAACCCCCCGAACCCCTCGATTAGATTCCAGCCTGTAACTCACTCCCGGGTATCTGTTATTCTATATATAAACCCCCCGAACCCCTCGATTAGATTCCAGCCTGTAACTCACTCCCGGGTATCTGTTATTCTATATATAAACCCCCCCGAACCCCTCGATTAGATTCCAGCCTGTAACTCACTCCCGGGTATCTGTTATTCTATATATAAACCCCCTGAACCTCTCGATTAGATTCCAGCCTGTAACTCACTCCCGGGTATCTGTTATTCTATATATAAACCCCCCGAACCCCTCGATTAGATTCCAGCCTGTAACTCACTCCCGGGTATCTGTTATTCTATATATAAACCCCCTGAACCCCTCGATTAGATTCCAGCCTGTAACTCACTCCCGGGTATCTGTTATTCTATATATAAACCCCCCGAACCCCTCGATTAGATTCCAGCCTGTAACTCACTCCCGGGTATCTGTTATTCTATATATTAACCATCCGAACCCCTCGATTAGATTCCAGCCTGTAACTCACTCCTGGGTATCTGTTATTCTATATATTAACCCCCCGAACCCCTCGATTAGATTCCAGCCTGTAACTCACTCCCGGGTATCTGTTATTCTATATATTAACCATCCGAAGGCCACAATTAGATTCCAGCCAATATTCACAATACACCAGCTGGGATTTAAGTAAGTTTTTCTCCTGTAGAATGTTAATAGCCTGTGAGGAACATTAATTACAGAGTCCCTGATGACTCGCTCCTTCCCTCTCCTGTTTTTTTGTTAAATCTGATTTGAAAGGTCTTTCCTTCCCAGAAGATCCTGCTATTTTTTAAGTTTAATTGAATTGTCCTCTCTGCGTTTGCTCATCTGGTGCTGGCATTTCAAGTGAGTCCCTTCATTATTGAACAAGCCCAATGACCTTTTCAGGCTGTCATTTACTGGTCGTAGCCGCGCGTTTGGAGCTATATGTCCTTAACACTCACCGAAGGATTAACCACAACAATCTCTGGCCTTCCAAATGAACTCTCTCTCACTTTCTCTCATGAACTCTCACTCTCTCTCTCTCACTCGCTCTCATGATGACCTCTCTCATGCGCTCTCTCTCTCTCACTCTCTCACGCTCTCTCTCTCTCTCACTCTCTCTCTCTCACGCGCTCTCTCTCTCTCACTCTCTCATGCGCTCTCTCTCTCTCACTCTCTCACGCTCTCTCTCTCTCTCACTCTCTCACTCTCTCTCTCTCTCCTTTTGTCAAGAATTCTTTTATTCCAGACCAACAAGTTGGAATCATTTACCTCTGTTGGACCTTTGAGAAGGTTTTGCCCAACATGTCCTCTTTCCTGTGGGGCATTTCCCCCTTTCGCAGGCCAAATGTGCTGTTAAATATTGCCAGGCCCACGGGGCCTTCACGCCCCACTAACCCAGGCCACTGTTACTACCACGCACGGTTCGGCGCCAGGGCACAACGGTGCACACCTCCCTGCTCTTTCAAGTCCGCCCCCGTACCAGCCCCCGCGATGGCCGTAGGCCACGCGGGCTCCCTGCTGTTCGTCACGGATGACAAAACCGGCCGCCGGTTCCTGTGCGACACTGGGGCTCAGCACAGCATCATCCCGGCCTCCTCCCTCGACATCCAAAAGGGCGAACGAGGACCGGCGCTGGCTGCTGCTAACGGCTCGGAAATCCGGACGTATGGCACCCGGACAGTCACCCTCGACCTCGCTGGTCGCCGCTACCGATGGGAGTTCATCACTGGCAAGGTGCTCTCCCCTCTCATCGGCGCAGATTTCCTGTGCGCCCACGGCCTACTGGTAGACATCCCTCGTCACCGCCTCGTGGACATGAACACCATGTCCCCCATCCTGGGCGCCATGGCCCCCCGTCAACCCGCCGACATGGCGTCACAGTGCCACGCCCGGGCCACGGATGACTACTCGGCACTCCTGGCCGAATTCCCGGCCCTTACCAATCCGACCTTCTCCGCGGAGGCCGGCAAACACGGGGTGGAACACTTCATCCCCACCACAGGCCCCCCAGTGTACGCCCACGCCCGCAGGCTGGACCCGGCCAAACTGGAGATCGCGCGGACCGAGTTTGCCACCATGGAACAGCTCGGCATCATGCGCCGCTCCAACAGTCCCTGGGCCTCCCCACTCCACATCGCCCCCAAACCAGGCGGAGGTTGGCGCCCCTGCGGGGATTACCGCCGCCTCAATGATGCCACCACCCCTGATCGGTACCCCGTGCCGCACATTCAGGACTTCTCGGCTAGACTGGCCGGCTGCTCAGTCTTTTCCAAGGTCGACCTGGTGCGCGGCTACCACCAAGTCCCCGTCCACCCCACGGACGTCCCCAAGACGGCCGTAATCACCCCCTTCGGCCTGTTCGAGTTCCTGCGGATGCCCTTCGGCCTCAAAAACGCGGCCCAGGCATTCCAACGGCTCATGGACTCGGTCCTTCGGGACCTGAAGTTCCTGTTCGTCTACCTAGACGACATCCTGGTAGCCAGTTCCTCCAAGCAGGAACACCTCGAACACCTTCGCATCCTGTTCGGGCGCCTCAGCGACCACGGGCTCATCCTCAGCCCAGCCAAATGCCAGTTCGGCCTGGACAAGATCGACTTCCTCGGCCACCACATCACCCATGCTGGGGCCATTCCCCTGCCCACCAAGGTGCAGGCCGTCCAACAATTTCCCCGCCCCACCACCATCAAAGGCCTCCAGGAGTTCCTCGGGATGGTGAATTTCTATAACCGCTTCATCCCCAAAGCGGCGTCCCTCATGAGTCCCCTGTATGAAGCCCTCTGGGGCAGGAGCGGCAAGATGGCGGTCGAATGGACGGCAGACGCGTCCGCCGCCTTCGACTCCACCAAGACCGTGCTCGCCAACGCCACCCTGCTCGCGCACCCACGGCCCAATGCCAGGGTAGCGCTCACCACGGACGCCTCCGACCACGCGGTCGGCGCCGTGTATGAGCAGTGGGTCGACGGCGCCTGGCAACCACTTGCCTTCTTCAACCGCCAACTACGCCCCCCGGAGGACAAGTACAGCACCTTCGACCTGCGAGCTCCTCGCGCTGTTCCTGGCGGTCCGCCATTTCCGGTTTTTGCTTGAGGGCCACCCCTTCACTACGTTTGCCGACCACAAACCCCTGACATTCGCAATGGCAAAGACAACCGACCCCTGGTCCGCCAGGCAGCAGCGCCAGCTCGCAGCAGTGTCCGAGTTCACCACGGACATCCAACACGTCTCCGGCCGAGACAATGTGGTAGCCGACTGCCTCTCCCGCCCCGCCATCCACGCCGCACACCTAGCAGTCGACTACGCTCAACTCGCAGCAGACCAGATCACCGACCCTGATCTGCTCTCCGCACCCACCAACCTACCAGGGCTACGCCTGGCCGACGTCGCCTGTGGCCCGACCGCAGTCACGGTCAAGTGCGACATATCCCTATGTCAACCTCGGCCCGTCGTCCCAGTGTCCTGGCGCCGCCGGGTATTCGACATTCTCCACAACCTCTCCCACCCCGGCGCCCGCGCATCCATCAAATTGGTAGCCAACTGCTTCGTCTGGCGCGGCCTTCGCAAGGATGTGCATACTTGGGCCAACTCCTGCCTAGCCTGCCAACGGGCCAAGGTACAGCAACACACGAAAGCACCCCTCGAGGAGTTTACCGTCCCCTCGCGGAGATTCGACCACATCCACGTGGACATCGTCGGGCCCCTGCCGCCGTCGCAAGGCCACACGCACTTGCTGACCATCGTTGACCGCACCACACGCTGGCCTGAGGCAATTCCACTGACCTCTACCACCACCGCCGACATCGCCAGAGCCTTCGTCAGCACCTGGGTCACACAGTTCGGCGTCCCCTCCGACATGACGTCGGACAGAGGTCCAGAATTTACCTCTGAACTCTGGACCGCCGTCGCACGCAATCTCGGGGTGACCATTCACCGCACCACAGCGTGCCACCCCCAAGCCAACGGACTGTGTGAGCGGTTCCACAGATCCTTGAAGGCATCTCTTCGAGCCAGCCTCCAAGACGGCGCCTGGACCGACCGACTTCCGTGGGTCCTCCTCGGCCTGCGCACCGCGGTTAAAGAAGACCTCCACTCATCGGCAGCAGAGCTCGTGTACGTTCAGCCGCTGCGCGTACCCGGCGAGTTCCTGCCCACCGCCACGACACCCTGGTCAGCCGACCAGCAACGCCACGACTTCGCCTCACCGGCGCTGCAGTTCGCCCTGGTGCCCATTGCCCGACACGGCGAATCCACCTCACACGTCCCACTAAGCCTGCACCAGGCACAGTTTGTTTTCGTCCAGCACAACGCCCACCGCGGACCCCTTCAACCCCCGTACGACGGGCCCTACAAGGTGCTACAGGCTGGGGACAAATTTTTCACCCTGCAAGTGGGCGACAGGACCGAAAAAGTGTCGGTTGACCGACTCAAGCCAGCACACTCGGAGCCCGGTGAGCAGGTCCCTGTAGCTCGTCCACCTCCACGCGGCCGACCTGCCCTCAAGCCGGTTCACCCGGCTGCTCCACGTCCGGCCGTTCCACGTCCACCGGCGTCCTACAAGAGCCGCTCCGGCCGGCCCATCAGACCACCGCACCGTCTCGTCCACACCTCCTAAGCAGATTCTGGGGGGAGCTGTGTGGCGGATCGCCACCTAAACGGGCATTATCCACTCTTCCGTCCGTGGACAAATATCCAGCACCTTGCCTTTAAGGCACCTTACCTTGAAGGCAGGAGTGGGCGGGGCCTCAGGGTTTGCCCAGAGAATTCTGGGGGCTTTTCTGTTCAGCCATTTTGTGCCATGCAGTGATTAAAAAGTCTCTTGTTTAACACACATGGATTCAGCTTAATTCGTGTTTCGCGGCAGCCTCAACAAGATGACCAAAAGCTTTGTCAAAATGGTAGGTTTTAAGGAGCATCTTAAAGGAGGAAAGAGAGGTAGACAGGTGATGAGGTTTAGGGAGGGAATTCCGAGATTAGGGCCTTGGCAGCTGAAGGCACGGCCACCAATGGTTGAGTAATTAAACTCAGGGATGCTCAAGAGATCAGAATTGGAGGAGCGCAGATATCTCGGGGAGTTGTGGGGCTGGAGGAGGTTACAGAGATAGGGAAGGGCAAGGCCATGGAGGGATATGAAAACAAGGATGAGACTTTTAAAATCGAAGCGTTGCTTAACCGGGAGCCAATGTAGGTCAGCGAGGACAGGGGTGATGGGTGAACGGGACTTGGTGTGAGTTAGGACACGGGCAGCAGAGTTTTAGAACGTGGGAGGCCAGCCAGGGGTACGTTGGAATAGTCAAGTCAAGGTAACAAAGGCCTGGATGAGGGTTTCAGCAGATAACGCTTCTGGATTTCAATGTAGGCAAACGTGAGGTCATCCACTTTGGACCTAAAAAGGATCGAACAGGGTACTTTCTAAATGGTGAAATGCTAAAAACAGTGGATGTCCAAAGAGTCTTGGGGGGTCCAGGTACACAGATCATTAAAATGTCTTGAACAGGTACAGAAAATAATCAAAAATGCTAATGGGATGATGGCCTTTATATCTAGAGGACTAGAGTACAAGGGGGTAGAAGTTATGCTGCAGCTGTACAAAACCCTGGTTAGACCACACCTGGAGCACTGTGAGCAGTTCTGGGCACCGCACCTTAGGAAGGATATATTGGCCTTGGAGAGAGTGCAGCGTAGATTTACCAGAATGATACCCGGACTTCAAGGGTTAAGTTACGAGGAGAGATTACACAAATTAGGGTTGTAGTCCCTAGAATTTAGAAGATTAAGGGGTGATCTGATCAAAGTTTTCAAGATATTAAGGGGAACAGGTAGGGTAGATAGAGAGAAACTATTTCCACTGGTTGGGGAGTCTAGAACTAGGGGGCAGAGTCTAAAAATGAGGGCCAGACATTTCAGGAGTGAAATTAGGAAACACTTCTACACACAAAGGGTGGTAGAAGTTTGGAACTCTCTTCTGCAAATGGCAATTGATTTGGGCCAAAGGCGGGTACATAGAGTTAGGTCGCAGATCAGCCATGATCTCATTGAATGGTGGAGCAAGCTCGAGGGGCTGTATGGCCTACTCCTATTCCTATGTTCCTATGTTCTTAGATGAGCTGAGGCAGGGGCAGAGTCGGGAGATGTTACGGAGGTGGAAATAGGCGGTCTTAGTTATGGCGTGGAATGAAAGGACTTACATTTATATAGCACCTTTTACGCCCTCAGGACTTCCCAAAGTGCTTTACAGCCAATTAAGTACTTTTTGAAGTGTAGTCACTGTTTTAGTGTAGGAAACGCAGCAGCCAATTTGCGCACAGCAAGATCCCACAAACAGCAATGTGATAGTGACCAGATAATCTGTTTTAGTGATCTTGGTTGAGGGCTGTGTTTTGATATCTCATTATGAATAATCAGCAAAAGAATAACAGAAATCTAATCGAGTGATTCGGATGGTTTATATATAGAATAACAGATTCCCGGGAGTGAGTTACAAGCTGGTATTGAATTGAGGGCTTTGGGGGTTTATATATAGAATAACAGATACCCGGAATGAGTTACAGGCCTGAATCTAATCAAGGGGTTGAGGGATTTATATCTAAAAGTCTTGTATTGATGGCATGCTGAAATGCAATGCCCTTTGATTGTGGAATCTCACCGATCCCAGAGCGACAGGCCACGGCTGGGAAATGCAATGGAAGTGATGGTTGGATTTGATCTCACTGGTGTTGCTGTCTGTGTGGGACCCTCTGAGTAATATATAAAGCATTATAACAGCTTTGGAGAGTTTTCCCTCTATGGCAGTGTTTAATATTTTATTTTGAATAGTGAAATGGCCACGTCACAATAAGGATAAGCCGATTGATTTTGACTTTGTGTTAAGTCAATGGTAATAAAAATGGGGAGGGATGTGAATTGGGCTGCCGACTCACTATCACCCATTTTACGCTATCGCGCAAAGTCAAAATGACCCCATTGCTGTCTGTCTGTAGGGAGATTGTGCAGCTGACAAGAGGTCGTCTGGATAACTTTTAAATGAAGAATCGTCAATTCAGGCTTCTGCACATGTGTCCTTTGAGGATTGTGTCAGGCGTGTGAAGGTGAAGGTTGTGGAATTGTGACAGCTGCTGTCAGATGTGGATTGTTTAGAGCGAGAACAAGGGTCTACTGCAATAAAAATACACTTGGGCCTGCTTCTTGGGCAGTCCGAGCCATTAACGATTAACCAACAGGAAGGCCTGAAAGGCAAGTCAGATGGAGGGGAAACGGAAACTAAATATTGGAGCGATAGCACGGGTAGGGGGAGGACAGCCAGATGGAGCTGAGGTCCAGTCAGACGGAGCTGAGGTCCAGTCAGACGGAGCTGAGGTCCAGCCAGACGGAGCTGAGGTCCAGTCAGACGGAGCTGAGGTCCAGCCAGACGGAGCTGAGGTCCAGCCAGACGGAGCTGAGGTCCAGCCAGACGGAGCTGAGGTCCAGCCAGACGGAGCTGAGGTCCAGCCAGACGGAGCTGAGGTCCAGCCAGACGGAGCTGAGGTCCAGCCAGACGGAGCTGAGGTCCAGCCAGACGGAGCTGAGGTCCAGCCAGACGGAGCTGAGGTCCAGCCAGACGGAGCTGAGGTCCAGCCAGACGGAGCTGAGGTCCAGCCAGACGGAGCTGAGGTCCAGCCAGACGGAGCTGAGGTCCAGCCAGACGGAGCTGAGGTCCAGCCAGACGGAGCTGAGGTCCAGCCAGACGGAGCTGAGGTCCAGTCAGACGGAGCTGAGGTCCAGTCAGATGGAGCTGAGGTCCAGCAGATTGAGTTAAATGACAGCCAGACAGAACTGACTAAGGGGCAGCAGCATTGTGATGAGGTCCAGCATTGAGCTGAGGTCCAGCATTGAGCTGAGGTCCAGCATTGAGCTGAGGTCCAGCATTGTGATGAGGTCCAGCATTGAGCTGAGGTCCAGCATTGAGCTGAGGTCCTCTTCTTCTTAGGCAGTCCCTCGGAACCGAGGATGACTTGCTTCCACATTAAAAATGAGTTCTCAGGTGACTGATGAGTCCAATGCGGGACCTACAACCTCTGTCACAGGTGGGGCAGACGGTGGTTGAAGGGGCGGGTGGGTGGGGTGCTTGGGTTGACGTGCTCTCCTTCCACTGTTTGCGCTTGGTTTCCGCTTGCTCCCGGCGAAGAGACTCGAGGTATTCGGCGCCTTCCCGGATGCTTCTCCTCCACTTTGTGCGGTCTTGGGCCAAGGATTCCCAGGTGTCAGTGGGGATTTTGCACTTTTTCAAGGAGGCTTTGAGGGTGTCCTTGAAGTGTTTCCTCTGCCCACCTGGGGCTCTCTTGCCGTGTCGGAGCTCCGAGTAGAGTGCTTGTTTTGGGAGTCTCGTATCGGGCATGCGGACAATATGACCTGTCCATCGGAGCTGATCGAGCGTGGTCAAAGCTTCGATGCTGGGGATGTTGGCCTGAGCGAGAACACTGACGTTGGTGCGCCTATCCTGCCAATGAATTTGCAGGATCTTGCGGAGGCAGCGTTGGTGGTACCTCTCCAGTGCTTTGAGGTGCCTGCTGTAAATGGTCCATGTCTCTGAGGCATACAGGAGGGCGGGTATTACTACTGCTCTGTAGACCATGAGCTTGGTGCCGGGTTTGAGGTCCTGGTCTTCAAACACTCTCTTCCTCAGGCGACCGAAGGCTGCACTGGCACACTGAAGGCGGTGTTGGACTTCGTCATCGACGTCTGCCCTTGTTGACAGTAGGCTCCTGAGGTATGGAAAGTGGTCCATGTTGTCCAAGGCCTACTCGTGGATTTTGATAATCGGGGGGCAGTACTGTGTGGCGGGGGCAGGTTGGTAGAGGACCTTTGTCTTACGGATGTTTAGTGTAAGGCCCATGCTCTCGTACGCTTCGGTGAAGGTGTTAACGATGGTTTGGAGTTCGACCTCCGAGTGTGCGCAGACGCAAGCGTCGTCTGCATACTGTAATTCGACGACAGAGGAAGGGACGACCTTGGATCTGGACTGGAGGCGACAGAGGGTGAACAGTTTCCCGTTTGTTCTATAAATTAGCTCCACTCCAGCGGGGAGCTTACTGAGGGTGAGATGGAGCATTGCCGCAAGGAAGATCGAGAAAAGCGTTGGTGCGATGACACAGCCTTGCTTGACCCCGGTCCGGACATGAATTGGGTCTGTGGTGGAACCGTTGGTCAGGATCACGGCTTGCATGTCGTCGTGAAGCAGGCGGAGAATGGTGACAAACTTTTGAGGGCAGCCGAATTTGAGGAGGACACTCCATAATCCCTCATGGTTGACAGTGTCGAAGGCCTTTGTGAGGTCAAAGAAGGCCATGTACAGCGGTTGGCGCTGTTCCCTGCATTTCTCTTGTAATTGGCGCGCGGTGAAGATCATGTCCATTGTGCCCCTTAGTGGGCGGAATCAGCATTGCGACTCTGGGAGGAGCTCTTCAGCCACTGGGAGAAGGCGATTGAGGAGGATTCTTGTGATAACTTTCCCTGTGGCAGACAGCGGGGAAACTCTTCTGTAATTACCGCAATCGGACTTGTCACCTTTCTTGAAGATGGTCACAATTACGGCGTCTCTGAGATCCCCTGGCATGCTCTCCTCCTTCCAGATAAGAGAAATTAGTTCATGAATTTGCGCCAGTAGTGCTTCTCCGCCATGCTTTAGCGCCTCGGCAGGGATTCCATCTGCTCCTGAGGCTTTGTTGTTCTTCAGTTGTTGGATGGCCTTTTCAACCTCATGCCGGGCTGGGGTTGTGCTGAGATGGTGGTGGGTAGCATGCTGCGGGATGGAGTTGTGACACTCGCGTCGAAGACAGAGTCTCGGTTAAGGAGATCTTTGAAGTGCTCCTTCCAGCGGGCACTGACTGCCTCCCTGTCCTTGATGAGTACCTCTCCGTTCTTGGCCCGCAGTGGGGTAGGATCTTGGGTGCTTGGGCCATAGGCGGTCTTGACTGCGCTAAAGAATCCACGCACGTTGTGGTTGTCGGCTAGCTGCTGAATCTCCTGCGCTTTCTCCACCCACCATCTGTTCTTCAGGTCGCGAGTTTTTTGTTGGACCTCGGCCTTCAGGCGTCTGTAGAGCTGCTTTCTTGCTCTCGAGTTGTGTTGCTGTTTCCAGATCAGGAATGCCTTGCGCTTGCGGCTTATTAGCTCCTGGATCTCTTGGTCGTTCTCGTCGAACCAGTCTTGGTGTTTCCTGGTCGAGTGTCTCTTCACAGGTGCTGATTATGGAGACCTTGAGTGTAGACCAAGCGCTGTGGGAACTCTGTGTCTCTGCATCACTGGGAGTCGTCAGGTTGTTTGTGAGGCGCAGGCTGAATAGGGCTTTCTTAGCGGGGTCTTTGAGTGCTCCAGTGTTGATTTTCCTGCGGCATTGTTTCTGTTGCCGCCGCTGTGGCTACATTGATGGAGATGAGAGAGCGGATTAGGCGGTGGTCTGTCCAGCAGTCGTCAGCTCCTTGTGATGCGTATGTCCTTGCGGTCCCTCGCTCGGACGATGACGTGGTCCAGCAGATGCCAGTGCTTGGAGCGAGGTATTTGCCATGAAGCCTTGTACTTGTGTCTCTGCCGGAACAAGGTGTTGGTTATGACAAGGCCATGTTCTAAGCATTTCGTCAGGAGGAGGGTACCGTTGGAGTTGGCTTTCCCTACCCCCTCTCTGCCGATCACACCTCCCCAGAGGTCTGTGTCCTTTACAACTCTGGCGTTAAAGTCACCAAGGAGGATCAGCTTGTCGCCCGTTGGGACTCGGGACAGGGATTGTTCGAGGCTGGAGTAGAATTCCTCTTTGGTCTCGTCTGTGGCTTCCAGTGTTGGGGCGTACGCACTGATGACCGTAGAACACTGGTTCCGGGTTAGGGTGAGCCGAAGAGTCATGAGGCGCTCGTTTATACCACAAGGGGAGTCTCTGAGACACCCAACTCATTCATTTTTTATGGCGAAGCCTACTCCATGAAGGCGGCGTTCTTCAGGTTTGCCTTTCCAGAAGAAGGTGTAACCACCGCCTTGCTCCTTGAACTGGCCTTCCCCTGCTTGTCGGGTCTCGCTAAGGGCGGCGATGTCAATGTCGAAACGTCTGAGCTCCCGGGCAACGATAGCAGTACGGCGTTCCGGTCTGTCGCTGTTGGGGTTGTCCATGAGGGTCCTGACGTTCCAGGTCCCGAACTTCATTTCAAAGGGTGGAAGATGCCTGTGCGTGAATTCTTTTAACGTGGAGTGGATTGAACTGAGGTCCAGCATTGAGCTGAGGTCCAGCACTGAGCTGAGGTCCAGCACTGAGCTGAGGTCCAGCATTGAGCTGAGGTCCAGCATTGAGCTGAGGTCCAGCATTGAGCTGAGGTCCAGCATTGAGCTGAGGTCCAGCATTGAGCTGAGGTCCAGCATTGAGCTGAGGTCCAGCATTGAGCTGAGGTCCAGCATTGTGCTGAGGTCCAGCATTGAGCTGAGGTCCAGCATTGAGCTGAGGTCCAGCATTGAGCTGAGGTCCAGCATTGAGCTGAGGTCCAGCATTGAGCTGAGGTCCAGCATTGAGCTGAGGTCCAGCATTGAGCTGAGGTCCAGCATTGTGCTGAGGTCCAGCATTGTGCTGAGGTCCAGCATTGTGCTGAGGTCCAGCATTGAGATGACATTCGGCCAGTAGCAGGTGTGGACCAGCCAGCCAAGAATCAACCTTTGGAAGCTTAGGGAGGACCATCTGACCCGAGGCCTGGGGTTCACCTGCTAAAGGTCAAGGTGCGATCCTGAAGCAGCTGAAGACTGAGAGTTTGGTCAGAGAGGCCTGAAAACAGGACCAAGAGCATCTGAGAGCGACTGGAGGCCTAGGACTAGGGCTGGAGGCCCAAGACTAGGGCTGGAGGCCCAAGAGCGACTGGAGGCCCAAGACTAGGGCTGGAGGCCCAAGACTAGGGCTGGAGGCCCAAGAGCGACTGGAGGCCCAAGACTAGGGCTGGAGGCCCAAGACTAGGGCTGGAGGCTGCACTGACAGCATGGCTGAGATCTAAAATAGTTAAAAACAAAAGCCTGGGGAATGAAGCACGTGAAGAAATCAGTCCTGCTGAAGCACCAGGGAGAGCAGAGTTTCGCAGCAAGGTGGTGGGCTGATGGGGAAGAGTTGCTGTGTGCACGACAGTAAGCATCACAGCGAAGCTCACAATATGGACCAGCCAGGTTCTATTTCCCTGTGTCAATGTGGCTCAGTTGATAAGACTCTTGCCTCAGTTTCCCCTCCCTCAGTTTCCTATCCTCCTGCTCATGGGAGGCCTCCTGGTTCTCAGAAATTGTCACACAACAGCTGCTGGCATTAAACCACCAGCAAATTTACTCAACTACAGGGGACCCAACCTTTATACTGTAAATACAGTAACATTTGCAGATGTCATGTGATCTGACCTCATGTGATCATACATCATGTGATCAAACAGCATGTGATCAGACATCATGTGGGCAGGTGTCAGGTGATCAGATATCATGTGGTCAGAACATCACGTGATCAAATCTCTAGGAATTCCTCCAACCAATGGCAATGCTGGCTGTGTGCGGCTCAGTACCACACTGGGTGAGATATAGGAGGCTTAAAATAAACATTAAATTAGAAAAAGACTGAAGAAATTGTGACATAAACATGGTAAGTCTATTAGTGATGACAGAGATATGTCAACACCTTACAACAGCACCCCCGATGGTCTCATGGGTAAATGATACGTCTAGTGGCGGTGCTGAGGCACACAAAGAGCAGAAGGCACTGGACTCAATCCCTGGTCTGTGCTGAGTGAGCTGATCGCAGTCAGGCCAGTAGCTGGGGCTAACAACTGGTCTCAACATGCAGGGCAAGATATCAGCCTGATCACCATCCAGTGACTGCTTGCAGGGGTCGGTCACCTCTCTGGTACTTTTGACATGTACCCATTCTTCATGTATGAGCCTTGCAGCATAATGTCATTGGGCTATTGCACTACAGTGGGCATCACTGCCGAATCCGATCCTGCCCCCTTCCAGCGGAGGTGGGGCGGGGGTCGGTGGGATGGGGGGCAGGTAGTGGGTACTAGTTAGAGATCAGAAGCACGGTTCCTACACTCACTAGTCCAGCGGTGCCAAACCCAAACGTGGGATCTCCACTTGGTCTGCATTGGCTCACCGACTGACTGGACAAGCTAACAGTTTGAGGGTATGGGGGGAACTTCAAAACTCTGAACTAGGTGTGTTCCAGGCTCCGTGGGGACCGGTATGATGGTCAAACCTCCAGTGATGCATTGGAGTCTCCAGGAATTGAAAATGGTGGGCAGAACAGTGGCAAATGGAATTCAATCTGGAGAAGTTTTTTTTTAATTCATTCATGGGATGTGGGCGTCGCTGGCAAGGCCAGTATTTATTGCCCATCCCTAATTGCCCTTGAGAAGGTGGTGATGAGCCGCCTTCTTGAACTGCTGCAGTCCGTGTGGTGAAGGTACTCCCACAGTGCTGTTAGGGAGGGAGTTCCAGGATTTTGACCCAGTGATGATGAAGGAGCGGCCGATATATTTCCAAGTCAGGATGGTGTGTGACTTGGAGGGGTACTTGGAGGTGGTGGTGTTCCCATGCGCCTGCTGCCCATGTTCTTCTAGGTGGTAGAGGTCGCGTGTTTGGGAGGTGCTGCCGAAGAAGCCTTGGCGAGTTGCTGCAGGGCATCTTGTAGATGGTACACACTGCAGCCACGGTGGAGGGAGTGAATGTTTAAGGTGGTGGATGGGGTGCCAATCAAGCGGGCTGCTTTGTCCTGGATGGTGTTAAGCTCATTGAGTGTTGTTGGAGCTGCACTCATCCAGGCAAGTGGAGAGTATTCCATCACACTCCTTACTTGTACCTTGTAGATGGTAGAAAGGCTTTGGGTAGTCAGGAGGTGAGACACTCGCCGCAGAATAACAAGCCTCTGACCTGCTTTTGTTACTACAGTATTTATGTGGCTGGTCCAGTTAAGTTTCTGGTCAATGGTGACCCCCAGGATGTTGATGGTGGGGGATTCGGCAATGGTAATGCCATTGAATGTCAAGGGGCGGTGGTTAGACTCTTGCTTATTGGAGATAGTCATTGCCTGGCACTTGTGTGGCGGGAATGTTACCTGCCACTTATCAGCCCATGCCTGAATGTCGTTCAGGTTTTGTTGCATGCGGGCACGGACTGCTTCATTATCTGAGGAGTTGTGAATGGCACTGAACACTGTGCAGTCATCAGTGAACATCCCCATTTCTGACCTTATGATGGAGGAAAGGTCATTGATGAAGCAGCTGAAGATGGTTGGGCCTAGGACACTGCCCTGAGGAACTCCTGCAGTGATGTCCTGGGACTGTGATGATTGACCTTCAATCACCACAATCATCTTCCTTTGTGCTAGGTATGACTCCAGCCAGTGGAGCGTTTTCCCCCTGATTCCCATTGACTTCAGTTTTACCTGGGCTCCTTGATGCCACACTCGGTCAAATGCTGCCTTGATGTCAAGGGCAGTCAATCTCACCTCACTTCTGGAATTCAGCTCTTTTGTCCATGTTTGGACCAAGGCTGTAATGAGGTCGGGAGCCGAGTGGTCCTGGCGGAACCCAAAGTGGGCATCAGTGAGCAGGTTATTGGTGAGTAAGTGCCGCTTGATAGCACTGTTGACGACACCTTCCATCACTTTGCTGATGATTGAGAGTAGACTGATGGGGCGGTAATTGGACGGATTGGATTTGTCCTGCTTTTTGTGGATAGGACATACCTGGGCAGTTTTCCACATTGTCAGGCAGATGCCACTGTTGTAGCTGTACTGGAATAGCTTGGCTAGAGGCGCGGCTAGTTCTGAAGCACAAGTCTTCAGCACGACAGCCGGGATGCTGTCGGGGCCCATAGCCTTTGCTGTATCCAGTGCGCTCAGCCGTTTCTTGATATCACGTGGAGTGAATCGAATTGGCTGAAGACTGGCTTCTGTGATGGTGGGGACCTCAGGAGGAGGCTGATATGGATCATCCACTCGGCACTTCTGGCTGAAGATGGTTGCAAACGCTTCAGCCTTGTCTTTTGCACTCACGTGGGCTCCACCATCATTGAGGATGGGGATATTCATGGAGCCTCCTCCTCCCGTTAGTTGTTTAATGGTCCTTGCTGCTCTCAGTGCTTCTTCCAAGTGGTGTTCAACATGGAGGAGTACTGATTCATCAGCTGAGGGAGGGCGGTAGGTGGTAATCAGCAGGAGGTTTCCTTGCCCATGCTTGACCTAAAGCCATGAGACTTCATGGGGTCCGGAGTCAATATTGAGGACTCCCAGGGACACTCCTTCCCGACTGTGTACCACTGTGCCACCACCCCTGGTGGGTCTGTCCTGCCAGTGGGATAGGACATACCCAGGGATGGTGATGGAGGAGTTCGGGACATTGGCTGAAAGGTATGATTCTGTGAGTATGACTATGTCAGGCTGTTGCTTGACTAGTCTGTGGGACAGCTCTCCCAATTTTGGCACAAGTCCCCAGATGTTGGTGAGGAGGACTTTGCAGGGTTGACTGGGCTGGGTGTGCCGTTGTCGTGTCCGTATAGGTGCCGAGGTCGATGCCGGGTGGTCCGTCCGGTTTTATTCTTATTATTGTGGGGAGTGTGGGCGCGAGGCGGTTGCAACAACAACAATAACTTGTATTTATACAGCGCCTTTAACATAGTAAAAAGTTCCAAGGTGCTTCACAGGAGTGATTATCAGACAAAATTTGACACCAAGCCACATAAGGAGAAATATGGGCAGGTGACCAAAAGCTTGGTCAAAGAGGTAGGTTTTAAGGAGCGTCTTAAAGGAGGAAAGAGAGGTAGAGAGGTGGAGAGGTTTAGGCAGGGAATTCCAGAGCTTAGGGCCTAGGCCCTAGGCAACAGAAGGCACGGCCACCAATGGCGGAGCGATTATAATCAGGGATTAAAGGCTCAAGAGGGCAGAATTAGAGGAGCGCAGATACCTCGGGGCGTGGGGTTGTAGGGCTGGAGGAGGTTACAGAGATAGGGAGGGTCGAGGCCATGGAGGGATTTGAAAACAAGGATGAGAATTTTGAAATCGAGGCATTGCTGGACCGGGAGCCAATGTAGGTCAGTGACAACAGAGGTGATGGGTGAACAGGACTTGGTGCGAGTTAGGACATGGGCAGTCGAGTTTTGGATGACCTCAAGTTTATGTTGGGTAGAACGTGGGAGGCCAGCTAGGAGTGCGTTGGAATAGTCAAGTCTAGAGGTAACAAAGGCACGGATGAGAGTTTCAGCAGCAGATGAGCTGAGGTAGGGGTGGAGTCAGGCGATGTTACGGAGGTGGAAATAGGCGGTCTTAGTGATGGCGCGGATATGTGGTCGGAAGTTAATTTCAGGGTCAAATATGACACCAAGGTTGCGAACAGTGTGGTTCAGCCTCAGACAGATGTTAGGGAGCGGGATGGAGTCAGTGGCCAAGGAATGGAGTTTGTGGCGGGGACGGAAAACAATGGCTTCGGTCTTCCCAATATTTAATTGAAGAAAATTTCTGCTCATCCAGAACTGGATGTTGGACAAGCAGTCTGACAATTTAGAGACCGTGGAGGGGTTGAGAGAAGTGGTAGTGAGGTAGAGCTGGGTGTCGTCAGCGTACATGTGGAAACTGATGCTGTGTTTTCGGATGATGTCGCCAAGGGGCAACATGTAGATGAGCAATAGGAGGGGCCAAGGATCGATCCTTGGGGGACACCAGAGGTAACGATGCAGGAGCGGGAAGAGAAGCCGTTGCAGGTGATTCTCTGGCTACGATTAGATAGATGAGAATGGAACCAGGCGAGTGCAGTCCCACCCAGCTGGACGACGGTGGAGAGGCGTTGGAGAAGGATGGAGTGGTCAACCGTGTCAAAGGCTGCAGACAAGTCAAGAAGGACGAGGGGGGATAGTTTTCTTTTGTCACAGTCACAAAGGATGTCATGTGTGACTGTGATGAGAGCCGTTTCGGTTGCAGGGAGGAGGTCATGTGAAGAATCTCCCAGGATTACATCCAGCCAGAGTTGCCAACCCAGTACTCGGTGAGGTAACGTTTCAATCTGACAGCGTGTGGACCCAGGGAGCATATTGACCGTTTGAAGCGATGATAATAACTATTTTATCAAGCGGGACAGGCTGTGTCCCTCAGCTATTAAAGCTGATGATCGATTCCTGACATCCAAACCATGGCCGCCTTGTGCTCCAAGATACTGGGATCCTTCCCCAGAATCTGAGATAGGAAAAGAGTGAGAGGTGTGCTAATTACTTTCCGGTTGATAGGCTTTGCCTTGCTATTAAAACTCAGAGTAAACGCAGCCAATCCTTGCTTGATAGAGCCCACAGATTAAGCAGCAATGAGCATGGCTCTTGCACTGATGGTATTGATTTTACATACACTGGTGTTCAGACCCATCTCCATCACCCACAAGGTCTAAGTGAGTTTGCAAAGATGTGGTACGATACATCACACACCCCGACTGGGAGGCAACCCTCCTGCCTGGCGATTGTTGCGCGGTGTCCATTCATACGTTGTCTCAGTGTCTGCATGGTCTCGCCGATGTACCATGCTCTACCTGATACATTGCAGTAAAGGATGCCCCAGAGCATGGTACATCGGCGAGACCATGCAGACACTGAGACAACGTATGAACGGACACCGCGCAACAATCGCCAGGCAGGAGGGTTGCCTCCCAGTCGGGGAACACTTCAGCAGTCAGGGGCATTCAGCCTCGGATCTGCGGGTAAGCGTTCTCCAAGGCGGCCTTCGGGATACACGACAGCGCAAAATCATAGAGCAGAAACTGATAGCCAAGTTCCGCACTCATGAGGATGGCCTCAATCGCGATATCGGGTTCATGTCACGATACAGAACGTGACTTGACATCATGGCCGGTCTTTCCAGCCCCCTTTTAAAAAAAAAAACTAACACAAGAACCAAACTCAACTGCAGACGATATGCAGCCAGCAGGTGTTTTGACACGTTGGACCCCCTGGGACACATCTCATTGTCTTGGCTGTGCTCTTAGTGTGTCTTTGATGTAGGGAAAGATTTGAATACATTTTTTCTGTGTTTATATTGTGAATTCTGGGAGATTCTCTCACAGCTACTCTACCTGAGGAAGGGGCGACAGCTCTGAAAGCTTGTAATTTTAAATAAATCTGTTGGACTATAACCTGGTGTTGTGCGACTTCTCATTTTTGAAAATAGTTAGAGAGAGAGAGAGAGAGAGACAGGGACACAGAGGGAGAGAGTCTACACTGTCCCATCAAACACTCCCAGGGCAGGTACAGCATGGGTTAGATACAGAGTAAAACTCCCTCTACGCTGTCCCATCAAACACTCCCAGGGCAGGTACAGCACGGGTTAGATACAGAGTAAAGCTCCCTCTACACTGTCCCATCAAACACTCCCAGGGCAGGTACAGCATGGGTTAGATACAGAGTAAAGCTCCCTCTACGCTGTCCCATCAAACACTCCCAGGGCAGGTACAGCACGGGGTTAGATACCGAGTAAAGCTCCCTCTACACTGTCCCATCAAACACTCCCAGGGCAGGTACAGTACGGGGTTAGATACAGAGTAAAGCTCCCTCTACACTGTCCCATCAAACACTCCCAGGGCAGGTACAGCATGGGTTAGGTACCGAGTAAAGCTCCCTCTACACTGTCCCATCAAACACTCCCAGGGCAGGTACAGCACGGGTTAGATACAGAGTAAAGCTCCCTCTACACTGTCCCATCAAACACTCCCAGGGCAGGTACAGCACGGGTTAGATACAGAGTAAAGCTCCCTCTACACTGTCCCATCAAACACTCCCAGGGCAGGTACAGCACAGGTTAGATACAGAGTAAAGCTCCCTCTACACTGTCCCATCAAACACTCCCAGGGCAGGTACAGCACGGGTTAGATACAGAGTAAAGCTCCCTCTACACTGTCCCATCAAACACTCCCAGGGCAGGTACAGCACGGGTTAGATACAGAGTAAAGCTCCCTCTACACTGTTCCACCAAACACTCCCAGGGCAGGTACAGCACAGGTTAGATACAGAGTAAAGCTCCCTCTACACTGTGAGAGGGGGTGGGGGAGGGGGAGGGGTGAGAGGGG
>JASTWF010000055.1:925961-985297 GCA_030390025.1 Squalus acanthias
GCATCTCCTTATGTGACTCAGTGTTAAATTTGATAACACTCCTGTGAAGTGCCTTGGGATGTTTTACTACGTTAAAGGCGCTATATAAATGCAAGTTGACGTTGTTTGTCAGTGAGAAGCCATCCTGGGGATGAACTGAGAAAGAAAATTAGTTGCAGGAATTTAATGAACCACCTCAGTGTAAAGCAAGAGCCTTGCATGGCTGCAGTTACCACTAAGTAACAGGCTCCTGCTGGGCTCGGTGGAATTAATTAAAGGTTCCTCACTGAACATGCAGAGACTCACTCGCCTGCTGCTCGGTTCATTCCAGCTCTGTGCTTATTCTATCTCTTTGACGTGTTGGTGTTTAATTTCACGGCTGATTGAGTTAAAATGCTTGTGTTATGCTGCATAGAGCATTAATGTCAGTGACTCTTAGCCTCATGATCCAGTGTGTGATGGAAACCCAAAACATCCCTGTTTCATCTAGTCGGGGGTGGGGGGGGGGTGGGAGGGGCTGACAGAATTTGTTTCAATCGTGGCATTCAGATTGTAGCTGGTCCACTGTGGACTCCCCTCTTCCAGTTTCTGTACCTGAGTCATTGTGCTAATTGTGCCACCCCCCCCGCACCCCCCCACCGCCCCAACAGGTGTGGACGCCCATTCCCAGCGGATCAGAGCGGGAGCAGCAGCAGCAACATAAAGAGCGGGAGTGGAGAAGGCCCAGGACACAGCGGACCAGAGCGGGAGTGGAGAAGGCCCGGGACACAGCGGACCAGAGCGGGAGTGGAGAAGGCCCGGGACACAGCGGACCAGAGCGGGAGTGGAGAAGACCCAGGACACAGCGGACCAGAGCGGGAGTGGAGAAGGCCCGGGACACAGCGGACCAGAGCGGGAGTGGAGAAGGCCCAGGACACAGCGGACCAGAGCGGGAGTGGAGAAGGCCCGGGACACAGTGGACCAGAGCGGGAGTGGAGAAGGCCCAGGACACAGCGGACCAGAGCGGGAGTGGAGAAGGCCCAGGACACAGCGGACCAGAGCGGGAGTGGAGAAGGCCCAGGACACAGCGGACCAGAGCGGGAGTGGAGAAGGCCCGGGACACAGCGGACCAGAGCGGGAGTGGAGAAGGCCCAGGACACAGCGGACCAGAGCGGGAGTGGAGAAGGCCCGGGACACAGCGGACCAGAGCGGGAGTGGAGAAGGCCCGGGACACAGCGGACCAGAGCGGGAGTGGAGAAGGCCCGGGACACAGCGGACCAGAGCGGGAGTGGAGAAGGCCCAGGACACAGCGGACCAGAGCGGGAGTGGAGAAGGCCCAGGACACAGCGGACCAGAGCGGGAGTGGAGAAGGACCGGGACACAGCGGACCAGAGCGGGAGTGGAGAAGGCCCAGGACACAGCGGACCAGAGCAGCGATTTACAGAAACAAAAAAAACAAGGGCCTAAAAATTCAGTTGCTTTCGGGGCGCAAAGCAACTAGCGCCCGGGCGCGGCGCCGCCAACGCGGGAGGTTAGCGGCGACTGTAACCGTTAGCTACACGTGACGCTGCGCCGCCGGCGATCTTCGTTAGCGCCCCCTGACTTACCGCCAAACACTATGTCCGACGGGGTCAGGGGGGCCTACATGCGGCCGGGGCGGCGCTAATTAAAGGAAGGTGACGGGCGGCCATTTTTGTTGCTGGCCGCCTGCCAGTACCTGCCCCTGTTACCGTCCCCAGCCTCTGCTGAAGCCCCCCCGCAGAGTGCCGGCTGTGCTCCGTGAGCCCGGCTCTTCTCTTGAGTGCCGGGCTCTTTTGCCGGCACTCCGATCCCTGGGGGCCCAGCTGGGCCCCGGGTCGCGCTGCGCAAGGCCCCTCCCCTTTAAGAAGGGGAGGAAGGCCTGCAGCACCGCGACGTGCCGCAGCGCCGTGCCCCAACAGGGAGGCGGGGCGCTTCCAGTAGCACCCCGCTTCCCTCTTGGGGCGCTACCGATGAATTTCGGCCGCGGGGCGCTAATCTTTTCGGGGCGCGACTCAATTTTTCCCCCAAGGAGTGACATCACAGGACAGCAAGTAGGTGATTAGTTGGTGAGTATTACAGTTTTTTTTAAACTAAGAGCTGGGTAACTATAACTATTACATTATTAAATAGTAACTTAACTAGATAAACTAATTAATTAATATAACTATAAATAATCATTTGATTAAAAACTTTAAATAATTAATTAAGCAAATAAATAAAAAAGTCTGGAGATGGCAGGGCAGGCTGTGTGTCAGGACCGTGGTATGTGGGAGGTTAGCGGCGACTGTAACCGTTAGCTACACGTGACGCTGCGCCGCCGGCGATCTTCGTTAGTGCCCCCTGATGACCCGGATTCCCACATCTACAGGAAATGTCTCTGCCTTCAGTCGCTCCGGCTCAGAGTCATTGAGCTGGAGTGCGAGTTAGAGACACTCCGAAACATAAGGGATGGAGAGGAAGTTCTGGATAGTTTTATCCAGAATACAGTCACACCCCAGAGGAAAGCACAGGTTCAGGAAAGGGAAGGTGTGACTGCTAGGGCGCCGGGTAGCAGGGACTTAGGAGAGTTTGAGAAGGAGGTCCTGCAGACACTGGTCCTGTCCAACAGGTACGATGTACTCGCTACCTGTGAGGTCAAGGAGAAAGACTGCGGGGAGGACAGCCACAATGCAGACCAAGTCACCGTGGCTCAGAAGGCTGTCCAAGGCGGGGGAAGAGCAGAATAGAAATGTGGTAGTGATCGGGGATTCTATAATTAGGGGGATAGACAGCATCCTCTGCAGCCAAGAACGAGAATCCCGAAAGGTGTGTTGCCAGGGTAAGGGATATCTCGTGGCTGCTGGAGAGGAATTTGGAAAGGGAGGGGGTAAATCCAGTTGTCGTGGTCCATGTCTGAACAAACAACTTAAGTAGGAACAGGGAGGAGGTCCTGCTGAGGAAGTATCAGGAGTTAGGAGCTAAATTAAAAAGCAGGACCTCGAGGGTGATAATCTCTGGATTATTGCCTGAGCCACATGCAAATTGGCATAGAAGCAGACAGATCAGAAGAATTAACACGTGGCTAAAGGGCTGGTGTGGGAAAGAGGGGTTCCTTTTCATGGGACACTGGCACCAGTACTGGGACAGGAAGGAGCTGTACCGATGGAATGGGCGCCACCTGAACCGGGATGGAACCCGCGTCCTGGCGGAAAGTGTAAAAAGGGAGGTGGCAAAGGCTTTAAACTAGTAAGACAAGGGGAGGGATCTACAAGAAATGAAACCATCCTAAATATAAACAAAACAGGAAAGGAGAGCATAGGAAAGAGCAAAGTAAGGTAGGACATTGATGGCCAGGGAATAAATAGAGTTATAGAATAGGAGTTTAAAAAGATGGTTAAAAATAAAGTGAGAGGAACTGCTATTAAAAATGAGTTAATCTGTCTGTACAGCAATGCACACAGTGTCCATAATAAAACAGGGGAGCTGGAGGCAATCACCAGACATAGTATGGATTACTGAAACTAAGGGGGCGATTTTCCCACTGGAGGCGAGATGGAGGCGGGTTTCAGTTTGGGTGGGTTTGAAACCCGCCTCCACTGATAGGTTTCAAAAATTTGCGATTTTCCCATGATTGGCCACTTGATTTCAGAGGTGTGGGATGCCCTTGCTCAATTAGTGTTTTGGGACTGAAACTCGCCTCTGTTGCCAGCACTTTTCCAGTCTGATTTCATGGCTTCTTGCTCCCTTGGCTCATTCCACAGCATTTCTGCATCTCCTGCACCACCTCCGACATCTTTTGAGAAACCACTATCTCCAATTCCAAGGCAAGGGCCTACCCGAGGCTCTCGGACGAGGCACTGCAAATGTTGTTGGAGGGGGTGACAGCTAGCATGGAGGTGCTCTTCCACTCATCTCAGAGGAAGAGGCCTGCCAAAGAAACCAAGGCTGTGTGGGTACAGCTGGCAAGGGATATAACCTCCAGATCTGTGTGTAGATTGGGAGACTGTTTCTGTGTATTGATGAAATGCCATCCCTGTTGGAAAGTATTAAAATGATTTGAATGTTGGCGTTATGCCATCTGTTCTTTCGTCTTAGGCAGCTCCACATTGTGGACACCGGCACACTTGCGTTGTCAGGTTGGTGGCCTGAGTGAAAGGAGGCCAGAGAGTCATGTCCACTGTCAATGATGTCTGAGGATGGACCCAAGGACATGTGCCAACTTGGGCAACCTATGCAAATCTGGCCAGGATAAGTTCATCCCTTCCATCCCGGGCAGTCATGTACTCGCATGCTGCCGCTGCCGCTGCTGCTGGTCGATACACCGGCGCTCTGACCTCCTCCTCCTCCTCCTCCTCCTCCTCCTCATCTGAGGTCGATGCAGAAAGAAAACGAATGGTTCCCATGCTGCTTGTAGATGCCTCCTTTGGGGAAGCGCTCACTGCAAGCGGGGAGAGGGTCTTCCAAGGAGGTCCCACAGTTGATGGAGTCAAGCTGCAGCACCTCTGACTTCGGAAGGCCTTCTAAAAGTGCTCAGAGACCTTTTAAAGCCAAGGTCTGGCACCTGCAAGTAATCCTTGCTGCAATAAACGATGTCTTGTTAGACCAGCAGCAGTGAGGAGGTCACCCACGAGTCAACCCGTCAGGTTCACCTGGCCTGGTTCAGGAGGTGCGTGGATCACGCCGAAATGCTGGAAAAATCACGAGGGCCTCTCAAAATAGGTTTAGCGAGGCCCTTAACGAGCATTTAAGGATCTTTAACAGCGCAATGGCCAGCTGGAGGCGGGAGCGTTTCCCGACCTCCAAAACCGGCACCGGCAAAATCCCGCAGAGGCGGGTTCCGAACCCGACCTCTTTGAATCTGATTTTCCTGCCTTTCCCGCCTCCAAACCCGCCTCCTCCGACGTCAGAAAATCGTCCCCATGGCTACAGAAAAATCAGGACTGGGAATTAAACTTTGCAGGGTAAGATAAGATAGAGAGGGAAAAAGGGGAGGTGGAGTAGCTGTACCTATTAGGGATAACATAATGGCAGTAGAAAAAAGGGACACAGCTATCAGCAAAACAGAAATAGAATCCATGTGGATAGAAGTAAAAGATAATAAAAGATCAATGATACTAGTAGGGGTAGTCTACAGACCACCTAATAGTGGAAGGGAGGTGGAGGAAGAAATATGCAAACAAATTAGGGAAATTAGTAGAAAACATAGAATAATAATCCTGGGGGATTTCAACTACCCAAATATTAATTGGACAGAAGAGGTAGGTAAAGGGGATACAGGAATGTGTACGGGACTCCTTTCTAACCCAATATGTAAAAAGCCCAACAAGGGAGGATTCGAAAAATGTGCGGGTTAGGTTGATTTGGCTATGATAAAATTGACCCTTAGTGTTAGGGGGGGATTAAATATGTGGGGTTATGGGGATAGGATGGGATATGTTAGGGTGAATTAAATACGTGGGGTTACGGGGGTAGGGTGGGATATGTGTACTGTGGGGATTAAAGCAGGGACAGGGTACTGGATTTGGATGATCAGCCATGATCGTATTGAATGGTGGAGCAGGCTCGACGGGCCGAATGGCCTACTCCTGCTCCTAGATTCTATGTTTTTTTCTATGATATTGGATCTAGTTATGGGAATGAGCCAGAGCAGATAAGAGAAGTAAAAGTAGGGAAACATCTAGTGACCATAATATAATACGCTTTAAGATGATAATTGAGAAAGACATAAACATGACGAAGACCAGGGTAATAGATTGGAGAAAAGCTGATTTTGAGGGGCTGAGAATAGAACTTGGGAAGATAAAATGGACACAATATTGGCAAACAATGATGTAGAACAGCAATTGGAAACATTGAAAACGGTGTTCAGCAGAGTCCAGGATAAATATATTCCACTAAAAAACAAGAAAAAGCTAAACACTAATGAGACACCACGGATGAATAAAGCCATAAGGGAAAAGTTGAGGGTAAGGAAAGAGGCATACATTAAGTACATGGACAGCAGGGGAGAATATGAAGAGATTAGGAGAGAAGTCAAAAAAGCAATTAGGAAGGCAAAAATGAACTATGAAATTAAATTATCAAGGAACATAAAACAAAATAGTGAAATATTTTACAGGCTCATAAATAAAAATGGAAAGTTGGGATGGAAATAGGGCCACTAAGGAATGGACAGGATAATACCACTGGCAGCAATAGAGAGATGGCAGAGATATTAAATAATTACTTTGCTTCAGTATCTACCAGGGAGATAGAACAGGTAGAGATGACATTGGATGATGAGATTAGTAATGAGATAACTGCATTTAAAATAAAATGAGGAGATATATTAAATAAACTAATGAAACTCAAAGAGGATAAAACCCCTGGTCCGGACGGATTATGACCACGCATTTTAAAAGAATCTAGAGAAGAGATAGCAGAGGCATTACTACACATATTTATTAATTCGTTGGAAAAAAGTGTAGTGCCAGAGGACTGGTGGATAGCTAATGTAATACCTATATTTAAGAAGGGAGATAGAACATATCCAGGGAAGTCGCACAACACCAGGTTATAGTCCAACAGTTTTA
This sequence comes from Squalus acanthias, assembly GCA_030390025.1. Taxonomy (NCBI): domain Eukaryota; kingdom Metazoa; phylum Chordata; class Chondrichthyes; order Squaliformes; family Squalidae; genus Squalus; species Squalus acanthias. Next base: position 932,492 of record JASTWF010000055.1, read on the forward strand.
TTTAAAATTACGAGCTTTCGGAGCGCTGCTCCTTCGTCAGGTAAAGGTACCTCTACCTGATGAAGGGCAGCAGCTCCGAAAGCTCGTAATTTTAAATAAAACTGTTGGACTATAACCTGGTGTTGTGCGACTTCTCATTTTTGTCCACCCCAGTCCAACACCGGCATCTCCGCATCATATCCAGGGAAATATAGGCCAGTCAGCTTAACATCGGTGGTAGGAAAAATAATGGAATCCCTACTAAAGGAGAAAATGGAAGAACATCTAGAAACCAAAAATATAATAATAAATAGTCAGCATGGATTTCAAAAGGGAAAGTCTTACTTGACCAACCTAATTGAATTTTTTGAAGAGGTAACAGAGAGTGTAGACAAGTGTAATGTAGTAGATGTAATTTATCTAGATTTTCAAAAGGCTTTCGATAAAGTACCCCATAATAGACTAATGAATAAGGTCAGGGAATGCGGAGTCAAGGGACAAGTAGCAGAATGGATAGCTAGCTGGCGTCAAGACAGAAAGCAGAGAGTAGGGGTAAAGGGTAGCTATTCAGAGTGGCAGAAGGTGGGAAGTGGTGTTCCACAAGGATCAGTGCTGGGACCACTGCTGTTCACAATTTATATTAATGGTTTAGACTTTGGAATCAAAAACACAATTTCAAAATTTGTGGACGACACCAAATTGGGGGGATAGTCAATACTGAGGAGGACTGCAACAAGTTACAAGAAGACATTAATAAACTTGCAGAATGGGCACAGACACACACACACCCTCACACACACCCACACCCACCCTCACAAACACACACCCACACACACCCTCCCACACACACACACACACATCCACACATACACCACACACACACATACACCCACCCACACACACACACACACCCTAACACTCACACACACACACACACTCACACACACACACTCACACACACACAACCTCACAAACACACACACCCTCACACACACACACTCACACACACACACACCCTCACACACACACACTCACACACACACAACCTCACAAACACATACACACTCACAGACACACACACACACACTCACACACACACACCCTCACAAACACACACACACTCACAGACACACACACACACATACACCCACCCACACACCACCACACACACACACACCCTAACACTCACACACACACACTCACACACACACACTCACACACACCCTCACAGACACACACACTCTCACACACACACACAACCTCACAAACACACACACACTCACACACACACACTCACAGACACACACACCCTAATACTCACACACATGCTCACACACACACCCTCACACACACACACCCTCACCCACAAACACAAACAGCCTCACACCCACACACAAACATACAAACACACACACCCACAAACACACACACCCACAAACACACACACCCACAAACACACACACCCACAAACACACACATACACAAACATACACACAAACCTACAAAAACACAAACAAAATGATTCCAAACCCCATCCACATAGAATCCTTGCACCCTAACGCACACAACCACCTCACCCTACACATACAACAGAAAAAACTTTGGCAAACTGCTGCTGATTTTCCTGTCACGGAGCCTGGGAGTGATTGGCAGGCTCTCTGGCTGACTGACACCAGCTGTAGTATTAATATGGCATTTGTCCTAATCCTCCTTCAAACCGACTTCACGAGATCTGATAGATTGTTAATGTTTGGTATGCAGCGCTAGAAACAGCTGCTGCAACACAAACTACTCCTTGTGAAATCTTAATATTGATCTTTTTTCCCTGAGGGAGCTTTTGACACGTTGCAGTCTCCCGAATACGTTGGACTGTAATCTTCTTTTAATCCTCTTCCCTGCTCTCCGGACGGCCCCAGTTCACGCTGGGCCCAGTTCCACAGGCTGCCCGTGGTCCTCCCGTACATCGCACAAATGGCCATTCCTTACGTGTGTTTCCAGATAGTGGGTGGGGGGGTGCGGTGGTGCTAGTTTAATGCAGGAAACCACATGGTCCTCTGCAGTGCCAGGCCCGGGAGATTTTACCCTCAGTCTCCCGCCCGAACCCCGGTGGGAGCACGATCTGGTCAGCATTTATTGCCCATCCCTAGTTGCCCTTGAGAAGCTGGTGGTGAGCTGTCTTCTTGAACCGCTGCAGTCCGTGTGGTGAAGGTGCTCCCACAGTGCTGTTAGGGAGGGAGTTCCAGGATTTTGGCCCAGCGACGGTGAAGGAACGGCCGTTATATTTCCAAGTCAGGATGGTGTGTGACTTAGAGGAGTCACAGTGTAAGGAGGAGAATCCTGGCCAAGGGCTCCAATTAATGCCACTAACCTTCCCCTCTTCCTTCCCTATCCCTCCTGAAAGTTTTATAGCCAAGAATATTTAATTGCCAAGCCTGTCCCAGTTGATATGTCCTGATTTTTCTATTTTAATCAATGATTCCCTTCACCACAGGCAACATTTTGTCTGAATCAACTTTGCCTGTTCCCTTCAGAATCCTGAATACTTCAGTCAGCCACGGACACAATTATATTGGAGGTGGGTGGGGGAGGGACACAGTTGATCTCCTTGTCACCTGCAGTGAAGTGTCCAAGATAATCACTGGACAATCCTTCACTAATACTGACTTCTGCGTAGTCACTGGGAAATGTCTCTAGTGGAGAACCTGAGCCCTCACTAAGTTTTGCACCTGACTGTGAGTAAAACACTCTGCTACAGTAAAGATGTGCACCTCGTAGCTCCCTGTTCCTGCACTGTCGGAGTTGCTGTACCTGGATCAAGGAGGTCCTGCTAATCTGTTCCTGCACTGTCGGAGTTGCTGTACCTGGATCAAGGAGGTCCTGCTAATCTGTTCCTGCACTGTCGGAGTTGCTGTACCTGGATCAAGGAGGTCCTGCTAATCTGTTCCTGCACTGTCGGAGTTGCTGTACCTGGATCAAGGAGGGCCTGCTAATCTGTTCCTGCACTGTCGGAGTTGCTGTACCTGGATCAAGGAGGTCCTGCTAATCTGTTCCTGCACTGTCGTAGATGCTGTACCTGGATCAAGGAGGGCCTGCCCACCTGTTCCTGCACTGTCGGAGATGCTGTACCTGGATCAAGGAGGTCCTGCCCACCTGTTCCTGCACTGTCGGAGATGCTGTACCTGGATCAAGGAGGTCCTGCTAATCTGTTCCTGTACTGTCGGAGATGCTGTACCTGGATCAAGGAGGTCCTGCTCATCTGTTCCTGCACTGTCGGAGATGCTGTACCTGGATCAAGGAGGTCCTGCTCATCTGTTCCTGCACTGTCGGAGATGCTGTACCTGGATCGAGGAGGTCCTGCCCACCTGTTCCTGCACTGTCGGAGTTGCTGTACCTGGATCAAGGGGGTCCTGCCCACCTGTTCCTGTGGATCAAGTAGATGTTTGAAGAACAGGATCACCTCCTGGTCGGGAGAGACCCCTCTCCCCCTCTCCTCCTTTCTTTGAGATATTTTTGCTCTCCCCTTTCCTAATTGACTTGTTTCTTTCTCAATTAAATTATGTAAATAAAACAAGAAAAAAGTCTTCCCCAAGAGCTGAAGAGTGAATTGCTCTTCCCTTCCCCCACTCCTGAGCTTCCTTTCTCCCAGTGTCCTGGCCCACATTCCTCCGTCAACCAACTCCACCAAGACAATCAATTGGCCGTTCATTTCAGTGCACTCCAAAAGCACAGCACGGTAGTGCAGTGGTTATGTTCCTGGACTAATAATCTAGGGAATGGAAGTTCAAATCTGACCATGGCAGTTTAGGAAATCTGGGATTTAAAAGTTGGTTCTCAGTAAAAGTGACCATGAAGCTGTCAGATTGTTGTTAAAAACCCAACTGGTTCACACATGTCCTTTCGGGAAGGAAACCTGCCATCCTTACCCGGCTGGCCTATATGTGACTTCAGTCCCACAACAACTCACATCCCTCAGTTGCATCATACTTTGCCAACTCGGGATGGGCAATAAATGCCGGCCCTGCCAGCGACGCCCACCCCCTGAGAATGAATCAAGTAATTCATTGTATGAAGCACAGGGAGATGTTTTGAAGATGTGGTAGGGTGTTCTACAAGTGCAACTCTTTCTATTTTTTCTCTGATGAATCTCGTCTGAGCTATCACGAGCCGGGTGTTCCTGAGACTTGGATCTGTAGCCTAGCTGGTTATTAAGCTTTCACTATCCCCTCTGACCTTCCCCTCTCTGACTCCGAACGATCAGTCCTCAGCAAAGGCCTGACCTTCATCCCCTTACGCCCCCATCTCAATGAATTTCGAGCTCGGCACGATGCTGAGCTCTTTTTCCGCCGCCTCCGTCTCCGTGCCCACTTCTCTGGCCAGGAGTCTTCCCCCCGCACGGCTGACCCTTTCTCCCGCTTTCAGAATTCTCGTTCCACCTGGACCCCTCCCTCTGGCCTCTTACCCTCTCTAGATCTTTTCATTGCTAACTGCCGCCGTGACATCGGCCAGCTCAATTTCTCTGCTCCCCTCACTCACTCCAACCTACCTCCCTCTGAACTTGCAGCACTCCATTCTCTCCGATCCAACCCTGACATTGTCATTAAACCTGCTGACAAGGGTGGCGCTGTTGTTGTTTGGCGAACCGACCTCTACCTAGCGGAAGTTGAACGCCAACTCTCTGACACCTCCTCCTACCTCCACCTGGACCATGACCCCACTACTGAACATCAAGCCACCGTGTCCAAGACCGTCACTGACCTCATCTCCTCTGGAGATCTTCCCCCCACGGCCGCCAACCTCATAGTTCCCCAACCGCGCACAGCCCGCTTCTACCTCCTTCCCAAGATCCACAAACAGGACTGCCCCGGTAGACCCATCGTTTCAGCCTGTTCTTGCCCCACGGAACTTATCTCTTCCTATCTCGACTCTATTTTTTCTCCCCTTGTCCAGTCTCTTCCCACCTACATCCGCGACTCTTCCGATGCCCTCCGCCATTTTAACAGTTTCCAGTTTCCCGGCCCCAACCGTCTCCTCTTCACTATGGACGTACAATCCCTCTACACCTCCATTCCCCACCAGGATGGCCTGAGGGCGCTCCGCTTCTTCCTTGAACAGAGGCCCAACCAGTCCCCATCCACCACCACCCTCCTCCGCCTGGCTGAACTTGTTCTCACATTGAACAACTTCTCCTTTGACTCTACCCATTTCCTCCAAATTAAAGGTGTTGCTATGGGTACCCGCATGGGTCCTAGCTATGCCTGCCTTTTCGTGGGATATGTGGAACACTCTTTGTTCCAGTCCTACTCGGGTCCCCTCCCTCACCTCTTTTTCCGGTACATTGATGACTGTATCGGTGCCGTCTCCTGCTCTCGCCCTGAACTAGAACATTTCATTCACTATGCTTCCAATTTCCACCCTTCCCTCACCTTCACATGGTCCATCTCCGACTCTTCCCTTCCCTTCCTCGACTTCTGCATCTCCATCTCTGGGGATAGGTTATTGACTAACATTCACTACAAGCCCACTGACTCCCACAGCTACCTGGACTACACTTCCTCCCACCCCGCCTCCTGTAAGGACTCTATTCCATTCTCCCAGTTTCTCCGTCTCCGCCGCATCTGCTCTGATGATGCCACCTTCCATACCAGTGCTTCCGACATGTCTTCCTTTTTCCTCAACCGAGGATTCCCCTCTACCGTGGTCGACACGGCCCTCGACCGTGTCCGTTCTATCTCCCGCACTTCTGCCCTCACCCCTGCCCCTCCCTCCCGGAACCACGATAGGGTTCCCCTTGTCCTCACCTTTCACCCCACCAGCCTCCACATTCAACGGATCATCCTCCGCCATTTCCGCCACCTCCAGCGTGATCCCACCACCAAACACATCTTCCCCTCACCTCCCCTTTCAGCATTCCGCAGGGACCGCTCCCTCCGCGACACCCTAGTCCACTCCTCTACCACCCCCAGCACCCCTTCCCCTTCGCCCGGCACCAGTCCAAAAAAAATGTGCGGGTTAGGTTGATTTGGCTATGATAAATTGACCCTTAGAATTAAGGGGGGATTAAATATGTGGGGTTATGGGGATAGGATGGGATATGTTAGGGGGAATTAAATACGTGGGGTTACGGGGGTAGGGTGGGATATGTGTACTGTGGGGATTAAAGCAGGGACAGGGTACTGGATTTGGATGATCAGCCATGATCGTATTGAATGGTGGAGCAGGCTCGACGGGCCGAATGGCCTACTCCTGCTTCTAGATTCTATGTTTCTATGTTTCTATGTTTCCCGTGCACGCGCAGGAGATGCTACACATGCCCTTACACCTCCCCTCTTCCCACTGTCCAGGGCCCCAAACACCCCTTCCAGGTGAAACAGCGATTTACTTGTACTTCCTGCAATTTAGTATACTGTATTCGCTGCTCACGATGTGGTCTCCTCTACATTGGGGAGACCAAACGCAGATTGGGTGACCGCTTTGCGGAACACCTCCGTTCAGTCCGTAAGGGGGACCCCGAGCTCCCGGTGGCCTGTCACTTTAATTCACCGCTTCACTCCCACTCTGACCTCACCGTCCTCGGCCTATTACACTGTTCCACGGAAGCGCAGCGTAAGCTCGAGGAACAGCACCTCATCTTTCGTTTAGGCACGCTACAGCCCTCTGGACTCAATATCGAGTTCAACAATTTTAGATCATAACCTCAGCTCCAATCACATTTATATTTTATTTTTTCCACCCTTTTATTTGCCCCCCCCCCCCCACCTTTTTTTTTTCCTCCTAGAAGCTGGCAGCTGTCCTTCATTCTGCCAGTGGATTTCACACTTCTTTCAGCCTTAATCTGTCACATTTACACCACCTCTAGCCTTGCATATCTCTTAATGTCTCTTAATGTCTCTTCATCTCCCCCTTTGTTCTTTTATCCCCTCCCCCTTTTCCCAGCTTTACTCTGGCCTTAAATCTATTTGATTTCCGGCTCTTCACAGTTCTGATGAAAGGTCATCGATCTGAAACGTTAACTCTCTTTCTCTCTCCACGGATGCTGCCTGGCCTGCTGAGTTTTTCCAGCGTTTTCTGTTGTTATTTCAGATTTCCAGCATCCGCAGTATTTTGCTATCGTGGTTATTAAGCGATTGCTGCACCTACATTAATCAGCAGGTGATTAGGGAATGATTAGAGAAACAGTGAGCCATGGGTTGTCGCTAAACAGTTTCCTAGCATGGTCATGATGATGTCATTCATCATGGTAATTGTGTGGCATGCTTCCCTTCCTCTTGAGTTCACAGCAAACTAATCTTAAATAGTTTCTTTACCTCAAGGGATCTGAATCCCTCAGAACAGACTAAATTAAGCAACTGCTGGACCACACAATTGGCTGCACTGGTGTAATGTTCCTCAGCTGGTTTGAGAGGGAAAGTTGTGTTGAGCGCACAGGCACAGCAGACTAAAGTTTTACCGCCAGCTCAGTATTACCATCCAGGGAAAGTAGAGATCACCAATATCCGAGCAGCAGTTATGTTTTAACGTTAAACAGCTAACAGAACACGTGGCACTCTTTTAATTTCAAAAACTTTAAAAACACAACTTTCCAAACCTTATTTTGCATTGGTTGCAGTCATTGAGGTTTATAGCACCAAGGGAGGCCATATGGCCCATTGCGTCTGTGCCATCCCTTTTACTGGAGCAATCTAAAATTAATCCCACTGCCCTTTATATGCCAGCTTGGCACAATGGGCGGCATTCTCACTTCTGAGCCAGATGTAAGCTCAAGCCCCACTCCAAGACTTGAGCCCCTAATCTAGGCTGACACTACAGTCCAGTACTGAAGGAGTGCTGCATTGTTGGAGGTGCCATCCTTTGGGTGAAATGCTAAACTGGGGTCCCATCTGCCCTCTCAGGTGGATAATGAAGATAACACAATTCAAAGAAGAGCAGGGAGTCCTCAGTCATGGCGGTCTGCCTTCTTTAGTATAACCCTTTCGCTTGTTCTGTCCTGGTTTTACCCTCTCCTCTCGTTGTTCTGTCCTGGTTTTACCCTCTCCTCTCGTTCTGTCCTGGTTTTACCCTCTCCTCTCCTCTCGTTGTTCTGTCCTGGTTTTACCCTCTCCTCTCATTGTTCTATCCTACTTTTGAACGGAATGGCCTCTACGTCCATGCTGGCATCTCCCTTCATTATTTTAAGGTCTTGAATCGTGTCTTGTCCTCCAACATTTCCAAATGAGAATGGCTCCAATTTCTTTGCCTGGCCCACAGTTACCACACACAGCAGACATGCCCTCTGTATCTCAGTTATTACTTGGAATCTGAGAACTTCATTTGGTGGCTCTCCTTGTGAAGGCAGAGGGTAACTGGCCGACTCAAATCAGGAAGGTGCCAGGTTTGACTGTGTTGAGTTAACAATCTCAGCCCGGGCCTTGTCGAGACCGTTACAATTGCCTTCAGCACCCCGGGCCAGGGTGTGGTGAACCCAGTCAAGGCTCCTGCTCCTGATTGCTATCCATCGCTCTCTGCATATTTGTGGGTGTTGGGTTAGGCCAGCTTCAGGTTCAGCCGTGATTCCATCCATTGTGGAATAGCCTGCCAATACTCGCTGTCTTGGCTCACTTGGGAGAGGTACACGGGGACTTCTGGTACCTGTGGATCTCCGTCCAGCAGGAGCCAGTACCTTCAGGGGAGGAGGGGAGGAAAATAGAAACAGAGGCCGATTTGTCCTTCCTTGCACCCCCCTCTTCATTAGGGTTACATTGCAGACCGCTGGATTAACATGTGATGTGTGACACACGGCCTCTCGCTCACCCTCCCTCCCTTGGCCTCTCCCTCCCTCGGCCTATCTACCCTCGGCCCCTCTCTCCCTCTCCCTCTCTCGGCCCTTCTACCCGCGACCTCTCCCTCCCTTGGCCACTCCCTCTGCCTCTCCCTCCCTTGGTCTCCCTCCCTTGGGCTCTCCCTCATTCCCTTCTTCCCTCTGCCTCTCCCTCCTATCCTTGGCCACTCCCTCCTTCGAACTCCCCCCCCCTCGGCCTCTCCCTCCTTCGGGCTCTCCTTCCCTCGGGCTCTCAATCCCTCGGCCCCACCCCCCCTTGGGCTCCTTCCCTTCACCCCCTCCCTCGGCCCCTGCCTCCCTTCCTCAGCCCCTCCCTCCCTCGTCCCCTCCCTGCCTCCCTTCCTCCTTCTCCCTCCCTTGAGCTCTCCCTTGCTTGGGTTCTCCTTCACTTACCCTGTAACAGTACGAAATTAAACCTCTATTAACCTTTGTGTCTCATTTGCTGACAGTAAACATTCTGTGGGTTTCGCCTCCATTCACTGCTTGATCCCAGCGTGTCTATAATTGGGCCTTTGCAGAACTGGTCAATAAACTATGACAAAGTAAATAAAGGCTGGACTGGATCAGTCTAACAGCAGTTCTCAAGGGCTTGTTGCAATGGCTCAACTAACAGAACAGACTAATCAGAGCGAGTGTAAATATTGCAATCACTGCACTTCCTCTCAGCTCAAGGAGCAATTATTTTATATATAATTTTTTTTATGTCCCTTTCAATTAAAAAGCATTTGCTAAAGGGAAGGTGACCGGTTGGCTCCATATAGGATCTGCGTTTGAATCCAGCTCAAACTGAGGGGATATTTAACTCCTCACGGATTGTAAAATTTCTAAATTACAATGTATTTAAGCCCTGACATTGTGGTCCTTCTGCGAGTGGCTCCCTGGTGTGTGGTCGCTCACCATTTGACACTAATTGGCACGTAGAGGTTGAAATCGCAGTGTGTAATATAATAACGAATACGCTAACTGATCCATGTGAAATTCCTTTCAGGTCTGGTGAATAAACTGCGACAAAATAAATCCAGGCCGGAACCAGACGAGGGCAGTCGCACCCAGCTGGACGACGGTGGAGAGGCGTTAGAGGAGGATGGAGTGGTCAACCGTGTCAAAGGCTGCAGACAGGTCGAAATGGATGAGGAGGGATAGTTTACCGCGGTCAGAGTCACATAGGATGTCATTTGTGACTTTGATAAGGGCTGTTTCTGTGCTGTGGCAGGGGCTGAAATCTGATTGGATGGGTTCAAACATGGAGTTGTGGGAAAGATGGGTACGGATTTGGGAGTCGACAACACTTTGCAGAGGAAAGGGAGGTTGGAGATGGGGTGGTAGTTTTCAAGGACAGAGGTGTCAAGGATGGCTATTTGGAGAGGGGGAGATGATGGCAGTTTTGATGGGGAAGGGGACAGTACCTCAGGAGAGTGAACCGTTAGCAATATTGGCCAACATGGGGGCCAGGAGGAGAAGTTGGGTGGTCAGCTATTTGGTGGGAATAGGGTCAAGGGAGCAGGAGGTGGGTCTCATGGACAAACTAAGCTTGGATAGGGCACGAGGGGAGATAGGAGAGAGATCCAAGTTCAGGGCTACGGCTGGGTGGAACCTTCTGGGAAGTTTGGCCTGGTGGGCTAGGGGAAGGGAGGGATGTGGCAGAGGCAGCTGAACGGATGGTCTCAATCTTATTGACAAAGAAGTCCATGAGCTTCTCGCACTTGTTGTTGGAGGTGAGGGTGGAGGAGGCAGGAAGGGAGGGACTTGAGGAGATGGTTGGTAATGGAGAAAAGAAGCCGGGGTTATCTTTGCATTCCAGATGATACTGGAATAGTGAGCAGTTTTGGCAGAGGAGAACAGGACCCGATAGTATTTGATGTCTATGGTGGGCTAGAGTGTACATGGGCTGTGAAATGAGATTAAATTACATAGAGTTACATAGAATATGCAGCACAGAAACAGGCCATTCGGCCCAATCAATCCATCGTTGCTGTGTCAAAATCCTGGAACTCCCTACATAACAGCACTGTGGGAGTACCTTCACCACATGGACTGCAGCGGTTCAATGTCCCCTCTGGCCACAGTTTCCAATCTTTGTCTCTGCCTCCGATGTGCCAGTACAGCCCCCATTAAAGTATCCAAGTGTAGGAGTTCGAAACCTCAGCACAATGAAACCAACACATTTTTAGCAGCCAGAACACTCCTGAAAGTAATAAACGTTTACTTCAGTGAAAACGGCTGTTTCCCTATGTCAAACTGACTAAAATGAAAGCGGATGTTGATCCCTTTAAATACCGCTCCTACAGAGGCCATCCGAATGGATCACGCCTCCTCTTCCTGATGTTGTTCAGGCCAGGCGCTAAGGCAGGGGGCCACAGTCAATTTTGCATCTGGGCTGTTAACGGGGTGTTCCACATGCATTGACATCACGATCTGACAGCTGCTAAAGGCGTAGGCGCCAAATGTTATCGACAGCGCTAAATCCTGGGTGAATGTCGCGTGCGGCATTGGATTCGCCGCACCCCGCTGCAAACCCATTAGCGCCCCCCAGGTGCTAACGGGAGGCGCTAACATGCCGAATTTCTCCCCTAAGATGTCTCAAAGCATAACTGTTGTATTGTAGAAAACGCAGCACAGCAAGGTCCCACATACAATTTGTGCACAGCAAGGTCCCACATACAGCAATGAGATAAATGAGCAGTTAATCTGTTGTTGGTGGTGTTGGTTAACAGATAAATATAGGCCAGGAGACCAGGAGCACTCCCCTGCTCATTATCGCATAGTGCCTTGGGATCTGAGAGAGAGCAGACTTGGTTTAATGTCTCATCCGAAAGACGGCACCCCTGACAGTACATCTGAAGTGTTTGGGAGAAAGACATCACTGAGTGCAACGTAAATCTCCTGGGATTCCTCTGTGTGACACATATAGGAAGTTGGAACAAAATCTAGTGAATAAAACATTATTAATAGGGCCAAAAATTCGGCCCTTCCCGGGTGAGTACTCAGTCCGTACTCACCCGTATTGCTTCCCGAAGTGCCGGTTTCCTGCATGCACTGCGCATGCGCGGGAAACCGGAACTTCCGGTCTGGTGAAGGGGGCGGTTCCTAGGTGAACCACGTGCGCGCTAGAGGCTGCGCGCACGCAGGAAACTTAGATTTTTTTTCAGGTTTCTACGCGAGGGTAAGTAGTGAAGAAACTACGCTTATGAAAAGGAGGCGCAAGACCCGTTTTCAACAAGGTAAGTGGCTAATTAAGTATCATTTAAAAAAATTTTCAACAGGTTTATCTTTTTTAGATACTTTAAAGAAAGGTAAGTTTATTTTTATCACTTTTAAAAAGTATTTTAATTTTTTCAAAAATTTAAATTTTTGTTTAAAGTGGTTAATTTATTTAACTATAGTTATTTTATAAATGTGATGGGGTTTTTAAAAATTTATTTTAAGTTTAGCTGTTCTTTTGGGGCCGATTTCAATTCACAGATTTGACAGGTCTCCTGTCAAATCTATGAATGAAAGATGGTCTGCTGCCATTGGCTCTCCATGGCCCACGTGATCCCAGGGGTCGCATCGCACTAACTGCGCCCCGGAACACGCACGCACTGCGCGCCGGCAGTTGGGAGAGGCCCAGGAGCTGAAGTTCCCGTGGGCCCAAAACACAACGGCAGGCGTGGTAGGTAAGTGCGCGCACGATCCTTACCCCCGCGGCAAGCCGGAGAGGCGAATTTCTGGGCCATTAAGGTCAGAGAGAAAGAGAGAGGGAGAAACAGAGACGGAGATAGAGATAGATAGAGAGAGAGAGACAGACAGACAAACAGAGGTATTGCAATAGGGCAGTGCATTCCTGTTTAAATTTTAATCGACATCACACAGTTAACAAATGGACTATTCATTCTGTGTATAGCATGAAAGGTATTGGACCTCAATAGAAGGACTACAATCACTGACTGTTTATACCACAATAGTCCTGCTTAACAAATGAAGCTGTAGCTCTGATCTCATTTACTGGCTCTTCATCCTTCATCAGCTTCCTTCGTTGTTGAAAAGCTCAGGTTCTCGATTCTTCTTCTGTCTGAGGCCTCTAACAGCCTTTGACATCAGTCGGTCCCTCAGTGGCTCACATTCAACATCCTCATCCTTGTCTTTAATTCCCTCCATGGCCTCGCCCCCTCCCTATCTCCATAACCCCATTGCCTTGCCAGCGATGCCCATATCCCATGAACGAATAAAAAAAGAATTCCAGAGCTTGGGTCGAGGTGATTGAAGGCACGGCCGCCAACAGTGGGGTGAAGGGTGGGGGTGCTGCACATGGGGCAGAGGAGGACCAATGGAGAGTTTGGAGTGGGGGTTATGGAGATAGGGAGGGGGCGAGGCCATGGAGGGAATTAAACACAAGGATGAGGATGTTGAATGTGAGCCACTGAGGGTCCGACTGCATATGTCAAAGGCTGCAGAGAGGTCGAGGGGGATGAGGAGGGATAGTTTACCATGGTCACAGTCACATAGGATGTAATTTGTGACTTTGATTAAGGCTGTTTCAGTATTGTGGCAGGGGCAGAAACCTGATTGGAGAGATTCAAACACGGAGTTGCGGGAAAGACAGGCACGGATTTGAGAGGCGACAACACGTTCAAGTACTTTGGAGAGGAAAGAGAGGTTGGAGATGGGGCAGTAGTTTGCAAGGACAGAGGGGTTGAGGGGGGGTTCCTTCAGGATGGGGCTGACGGTAGATTTGAAGGGGAGGTGGACAGTGCCTGAGGAAAGAGACCCATTAATGGATTTGGAAACCTGCTGTTCACACGCTTGTCTCTTTTTGCCAACTTTGTCTCCTCCTCTCCTGAAGGTGTGGCAGGTTCTGGGTGGGGCATTGTACCATGGGTGCTGGGTGGGGCGTTGTACCATGGGTGCTGGGTGGGGCGTTGTACCATGGGTGCTGGGTGGGACGTTGTACCATGGGTGCTGGGTGGGGCGTTGTACCATGGGTGCTGGGTGGGGCGTTGTACCATGGGTGCTGGGTGCCCTTCAGTACCCCACTCATAGACAGTGAGTGTCAGTGGGCAATTGAACCAGGGGAGGCATTGCCACTGTGCTCACCTGACGTCAGCACAAACTCTCTCTCTAGCAGGAGTCGCTGGAGAGCTTGATCAGGGAGTGGATGAGTTTCATTCCCTTCCCTAGCTCAAGGTGCTGAGGCCAATGATGGACTCCCTCCCGATCAGCACCCCAACACCAACCAGGAGTGGAAACGATCGGTTTGGCTCATTGCTCACGATCAGGGGACGCCACCTACAGCAACGTAATTATCTTAAGCCCATACAACCCGAGGATGTACATTTGATTTAAATTATACAAGTGTTGTCCCACTGAAATCGGAGCTCCATCAGTGGAACTGTAATTGGATTCTCACTTTAAATGACTGCAAAATCTAATTCCTGTCACTGGTCTGAAGGACATACATGCATGGCATGAAATATTTACAGCTTCTTCCAATAGTTGCGAGCTGTGCGTGAACTTGTCTTATTGTGTCAGATCATTGTCGAGAGTTTCTCAATTGTTGTAGCACTGTGGGGGAGATAGAGCAGGGAACGGAGGCAGCATTGAATTCATCAAACTGCACCCCCCAATGTAACCCGCTCTCGCCCTGCCCCCTCGCCGTAACCCGCTCTCGCCCTGCCCCCCAATGTAACCCACTCTCGCCCTGCCCCCTCGCCGTAACCCGCTCTCGCCCTGCCCCCCAATGTAACCCACTCACCCTGCCCCTCACCGTAACCCACTCACCCTGCCCCTCACTGTAACCCACTCTCGCCCTGCCCCCCATTGTGAACCGCTCTTGCCCTGCCCCGCCCTGCCCTACCGTAACCTACTCTTGCCCTGCCCCTCGATCTCCTTTCCCTCAGTCCTCCTTTCACCCTGCGGTCTACAGGCTCTTAAAACCCAACCTTGGTGTTGCCTGATCACCAACTATTGAGTTGCCTCATCTGCTCTCCCAATCATTTCCACATCGCTGGTGCCCTGTACTGTGGGCCTAGGTCCCCTCTTGGTGCCCTGCACTGTGCGCCCAGGCTCTGTACCTGGTGCCCTGCACTGTGGGCCCAGGCTCTGTACCTGGTGCCCTGCACTGTGGGCCCAGGCTCTGTACCTGGTGTCCTGCACTGTGGGCCCAGGCTCTGTACCTGGTGTCCTGCACTGTGCGCCCAGGCTCTGTACCTGGTGCCCTGCACTGTGGGCCCAGGCTCTGTACCTGGTGCCCTGCACTGTGGGCCCAGGCTCTGTACCTGGTGTCCTGCACTGTGGGCCCAGGCTCTGTACCTGGTGTCCTGCACTGTGCGCCCAGGCTCTGTACCTGGTGTCCTGCACTGTGCGCCCAGGCTCTGTACCTGGTGTCCTGCACTGTGGGCCCAGGCTCTGTACCTGGTGTCCTGCACTGTGCGCCCAGGCTCTGTACCTGGTGTCCTGCACTGTGCGCCCAGGCTCTGTACCTGGTGCCCTGCACTGTGTGCCCAGGTTCTGTACCTGGTGCCCTGCTCTATGGGTCAGGCTCTGTACCTGGTGCCCTGCACTGTGGGCCCAGGCCCTCCCCCGGTGCCCTGTACTGTAGGGCTCGGCTCTGTACCTGGTGCCCTGCACTGTGTGCCCAGGCTCTGTACCTGGTGTCCTGCACTGTGCACCCAGGTTCTGTACCTGGTGCCCTGCACTGTGGGCCCAGGCTCTGTACCTGGTGCCCTGCACTGTGGGCCCAGGCTTTGTACCTGGTGTCCTGCACTGTGCGCCCAGGTTCTGTACCTGGTGCCCTGCTCTGTGGGTCAGGCTCTGTACCTGGTGCCCTGCACTGTGGGCCCAGGCCCTCCCCCGGTGCCCTGTACTGTAGGGCTTGGCTCTGTACCTGGTGCCCTGCACTGTAGGGCTCGGCTCTGTACCTGGTGTCCTGCACTGTGGGCCCAGGCTCTGTACCTGGTGCCCTGCACTGTGGGCCCAGGCCCTCCCCCTGGTGTCCTGCACTGTGGGCCCAGGCTCTGTACCTGGTGCCCTGCACTGTGGGCCCAGGCTCTGTACCTGGTGCCCTGCACTGTGGGCCCAGGCTCTGTACCTGGTGCCCTGCACTGTGGGCCCAGGCCCTCCCCCTGGTGCCCTGCACTGTGGGCCCAAGCTCTGTAAACATAGAAACATAGAAGATAGGAGCAGGAGTAGGCCATTCGGCCTCTCGAGCCTGCTCTGCCATTCGATGAGATCATGGCTGATCATCCAAACTCAGTACCCTGTACCTGCCTTCTCCCCATATCCCTTGATACCTTTAGCTTTAAGAAATATATCTAACTCATTCTTGAATATATTTAATGACTTGGCCTCAACTACCTTCTGTGGTAGAGAATTCCACAGGTTCACCACTCTCTGGGTGAAGAAATTCTTCCTTATTTCTGTCCTAAATGGCTTACCCCTTATCCTTAGATTATGACCCCGGTTCTGGACTCTCCGACCATCGGGAACATTCTTCCTGCATCTAGTTTGTCCAGACCTGTCAGAATTTTATACATTTCGATGAGATCCCCTCTCATTCTTCTATACTCCAGCGAGTATAAGCCCAATCGACCCAATCTCTCCTCATCTGTCATTCCTGCCATCCCAGGTATCAGCCTTGTAAATCTTCGCTGAACTCCTTCCATGGCAAGAACATCCTTCCTCAGATAAGGCGACCAAAACTGCACACAGTACTCAAGGTGTGGTCTCACCAAGGCCCTGTACAACTGCAGCAGGACATCCCTGTTCCTATACTCAAACCCTTTCGCTATGAAGGCCAACATACCATTTGCCTTCTTCACCGCCTGCTGCAACTGCATGCTTACCTTCAGCGACTGGTGCACAAGGACACCCAAGTCTCGTTGCACTTCCCCTTCTCCCAATCTATTGCCATTCAGATAATAGTCTGCCTTTCTGTTTTTGACACCAAAGTGGATAACCTCGCATTTATCCACGTTATACTGCATCTGCCACGCTTCTGCCTACTCACCGAACCTGTCCAAATCATCCTGGAGTTTCTCGGTATCCTCCTCACAGCACACACTCCCACCCAGCTTTGTGTCATCTGCAAACTTGGAGATATTACATTTAGTTCCCTTATCTAGATCATTAATGTATATTGTGAATAGCTGGGGTCCAAGGACCGATCCCTGCGGTACCCCACTAGTCACTGCCTGCCACTCGGAAAAAGACCCATTAATTCATACTCTCTGCTTTCTGTCCGCCAACCAGTTCTCTATCCAAGTCAATACCTTGCCCCCAATCCCATGTGCCTTAACTTTACACGCTAATCTCTTATGCGGGACCTTATCGAAAGCCTTTTGAAAGTCCAAATACACCACATCTACTGGTTCTCCCTTATCTATTTTTCCAGTTACATCCTCAAAAAATTCCAGTAGATTAGTCAAGCACGATTTACCTTTTGTAAATCCATGTTGACTTTGTCCGATCCTGTCACTGTTTTTCAAGTGCTCAGCTATTACATCCTTTATAATGGACTCTAGCATTTTCCCCACTACCGATATCAGGCTTACCGGTCTGTAATTCCCCGCTTTCTCTCTACCACCCTTTTTGAATAGTGGGGTAACATTAGCTACCCTCCAATCCATGGGTACAGTTCCAGATTCCATCGAATGTTGGAAGATGATCAGCAATGCATCTACTATTTCTAGGGCTACTTCCTAAATTTCCCTAGGATGTAGATTATCAGGCCCTGGGGATTTATCGGCCTTCAATCCCGTCAATTTCTGTAACACCATTTCCCTGCAAATACTGATTTCTTTCAGTTCCTCCCTTTCATCAGACCCTATGTTCTCCAACATCTCTGGGAGGTTATTTGTGTCCTCCTTTGTGAAGACAGAACCAAAATATGCATTTAATTGGTCTGCCATTTCTTTGTTCCCCATTATAACTTCCCCCGCTTCTGACTGCAAGGGACCTACACTTGATTTCACTAATCTTTTTCTCTTCACTTATCTATAAAAGCTCTTACAGTCAGTTTTTATGTTCCCAGCAAGCTTACTTTCATATTCTATTTTCCCCTTCTTAATTAATCCCTTTGTCCTCCTTTGTTGAATCCTAAACTGCTCCCAATCCTCAGGGTTACCGCTTTTTCTGGCCAATTTATATGCCCTCTCCTTGGATCTTATGCTATCCCTAATTTCCCTTGTTAGCCACGGTTGAGTCACCCTTTTTGTTTTATTCTAATGCCACACTGGGATGAACAAATTCTGTAGTTCATCCATGCAGTCTTTGAATGTTTGCCATTGCCTATCCACCGTCAACCCCTTGAGTGACATTCCCCAATCAATCCTACCCAATTCGCGCTTCATACCATCGTAGTTTCCTTTATTTAAATTCAGGACCCTAGTCTCTGATTCAACTACTTCACTCTCCATCCTAAGGAAGAATTCTATCATATTATGATCACTCTGACCCAAGGGGCCTCGTACAACAAGATTGCTAATTAATCCTTTCTCGTTACATAATACCCAGTCTAAGATGGCCTGATCTCTGGTTGGTTCCTCGACATATTGTTCCAGAAAACCATCCCGTAAACATTCTAGGAATTCCTCCTCCACAGTATTTTTACTAATTTGGTTAGCCCAATCTATATGTAAATTAAAGTCACCCATGATGACTGCTGTGCCCTTACTGCATGCTTCTCTAATTTCCCTTTTAATGCCATCCCCAACCTCCGTATTACTGTTTGGAGGTCTATATACCACTCCCACTAACGTTTTCTGTCCCTTGTTATTTCTCAGTTCTACCCATACAGATTCCGCATCATCAGAGCTAATATCCTTCCTTTCAATTGTGTTAATCCCCTCTTTAACCAGCAAAGCTACCCCACCTCCCTTTCTTTTTTGCCTATCTTTCCTAAATATTGAATAACCCTGGATGTTGAGTTCCCAGCCTTGGCCACCCTGGAGCCATGTTTCTGTAATCCCAATCAAATCGTAATCATTTACCTCTATTTGCGCAGCTAATTCATCCACCTTGTTCCGAATGCTCCTTGCATTAAGACACAAAGCCTTCAGGCTTGTTTTTTTAACGCTCTCAGACCTATATGAATTATTATTTACTGTGACCATGTTTGATTTAAACTGTTGAGTTCTTTGCCTTCTACTTTTGTTTTTCTCCTTCCTGTCTTTTGCTTTTATCCTTGTTTCCCTTTTCTCTGTCTCCCTGCTCAGGTTCCCAACCCCCTGCCACTTTAGTTTAAACACTCCCCAACAGCACTAGCAAACACTCCCCCTAGGACATCGGTCCCGGCCCTGCCCAGGTGCAAACCGTCCAGTTTGTACTGGTCCCACCTCCCCCAGAACCAGTTCCAATGTTCCAGGAATTTGAATCCCTCCCCCTTGCACCATTCCTCTAGCCACGTATTCATTTGAAATATCCTCCTATTTCTACTGTGACTAGCACGTGGCACTGGTAGCAATCCTGAGATTACTACCTTTGAGGTCCTATTTTTTTAATTTACCTCCTAACTCCCTATATTCTGCTTTTAGGACCTCATCCCATTTTTTACCTATATCGTTGGTGCCTATGTGCACCACGACAACTGGCTGTTCGCCCTCCCCCTCCAAAATGTTCTGTAGCCACTCCGAGACGTCCTTGACCCTTGCACCAGGGAGGCAACACACCATCCTGGAGTCTCGTTTGCGGCCGCAGAAACGCCTATCTATTCCCCTTGCAATTGAATCCCCTATCACTATAGCTCTTCCACACTTTTTCCTCCCAGCCTGTGCAGCAGAGCCACCCATGGTGCCAGGAAGTTGGCTGCTGCTGCCTTCCCCTGATAAGTCATCCCCCCCAACAGTATCCAAAGTGGTATATCTGTTTGAGAGGGGGATGGCCACAGGGGACCCTTGCACTACCTGCCTGCACCTCTTACGCTGCCTGGTGGTCACCCATTCACTTCCTGCCTGTACACCCTTTACCTGCGGTGTGACCAACTCGCTAAACGTGCTATCCACGATGTTCTCAGCATCGCGAATGCTCCAATATGCATCCATCCGCAGCTCCAGAGCCGCAATGCTGTCTATCAGTAGCTGCAGCTGGATACACTTCCCACACACATGGTCGTCAGGGACACAGGAAGTATCCCTGATTTCCCACATATAGCAGGAGGAGCATATCACGGGGCGGAGCTCTCCTGTCATGACTTACCCTTTAATTAATTAATTAAAATTAAATTAAATGAATCCCACCAATTTCACTTCAACTAAATTATATACTCAAGGACCCTTTCTTAACAGTAGTCCCCGCTACACAACAGAGACCCTAGAAACCGCAAAATTTTAAGTTTAGAAAAATTTAGAAGGAAAATACTCACCAACCAATCACTTACCTGCTTCTTGGTGACGTCACAGTTCGATTGTTTTTTGCTTCCCTCTCCTGGACCTGGATTAGGGAAAATCCCCCTAGCTCACCTTTATACCACCACTTGCCGCTCCTCGGACTGCCTCCGCTGCTCTGGGCCTACCACGCCTCGGGGCTCACCTTTATACTGCCGCTCGCCGCTACAACAGCAGCTTGTATGTACCTGGTGCCCTGCTCTGTGGGTCTCGACTTGGTACCTGGTGGACTGTGTAATGGTGGGATGGGGTTGTGATCACCTTCTGGTCCTCCTGTGAGCAGTGTGTCCTTTTGCATTGCAGCAAATAGGCGTCTCTCGTTCCTCGTTGGGTATAGAACAAGGTAAGCAGAGCACTCACACTGTTTCCACAGTGATAGCTGCCCAAAGACAGAGGGCATCAGGTCACATAGCAACAACAACAGCTTGTATTTATATAGCCCCTTCTAAGTAGTAAAACCTCCCAAGGTGCTTCTCAGGAGCGTTACCAAACAAAAATTGAAACCGAGATATTAGGACAGATGACCAAAAGCTTGGTCAAAGAGGTAGGTTTTAGGGAGTGTCTTAATGGAGGAGTGAGAGGTAGAGAGGCAGAGAGGTTTAGGGAGGGAATTCCAGAGCTTAAGGCTGAGGCAGCTGAAGGCACGGCCGCCAATGGTGGGGCGATGGAAATTGGAGATGCGCAAGAGGCCAGAATTGGTGGTTACAGAGATAGGGAGGGGCGAGGCCATGGAGGGATTTGAACACAAGAATGAGAATTTTAAAATCGAGGTGTTGCTGGACCGGGAGCCAATGTAGGTCAGCGAGCACAGGACACAGGGGTGATGGGTGAATGGGGTTTGGTGCTCAAGCACCAAGGCAATGTTTACTAAAACAAGATTGCCACTATTCCCCTGTGTGGAATCCTTAGCAGATTTTATTGTCCCATCATCATAGAGGCAGATAAATGATCGGACCAAAACAATAAACAATAGTTCTTCAATTTTAATGGTGTCCATGAACTGTGTAAATAATTATGAATTGCTATTTAGCTTAACTGTAACTTTTTAACTTCCCTTGAGTTTTCTCAATATTTAAAATAAAAACCGATTCGCTCTGATTTCACTCGGTTTTTTGGTGTCCAATTTTTGCCACTGATTTTCCTTCAATTTTTACAATCGAAACGATACCTGGAAAAACCAGGGTTTTTAAACCGGCAAAAGAACCCACTGACTTTAATAACAATCTAACTATGCTTGGAGGGGACATCTTGTCTGTGTATCTTTAAAGATTTAAATAAAAAGACAGGGAATAGGCAGGAGAATAGAGGAAAATAGGAACAGAGAAACAAATAGAAGCAAAGTGTACAAAATATTTTCTCTTTATTGAATATTGTATTAAATTTAATTGTGTGGTGTAGTGTTAATATTCCAGTAATAATTCCCTGTCTGATGTTTGGGTAGATATATTACTGTAATATTAGTGTTTGTTTCGCAAAGCGTGAGCTGGAAATTTTTTAAAAAATGACTGACCCAGGGAGATTGTCATGTCCCAGGATTTGCTGTTATTAATGCGCTCATAAATAGGAAATTATAAACACATCAATTTTTATTACTTATATATTATATCTGTCAATAACATGTAGTAAACTCTGACAAATCTGGCATGTAATATTCTTCATCTAGAATCAGTGGGTGTGCATGAATTTAATAAATTCATTATTGGTTTTTTGCCATCTGGAAACGTTTCATTATACAAAAATCTTTGCATGTCCACATTCATATAAAAACCCCGTCATGTCTCCACATAGGATACTTCCTCATCCAAGGTGTGGGATGGAGTAAGGGGTAGGATTGAGGGTGTAAGAGGTAGAGTATGGAGTGGAATTGAGGGTGTAAGAGGAAGGGTATGGGTGGGGATAAGAGTGTAAGAGTGTAAAGGCCCTAAATTTCCTCAGTGGTTCTCCGATTAAACCATTTCTCTTGAGGTTGCACTGAGTCAGAAGGTTGTGGGTTCAAGTCCCACTCCAGAGACTTCAGCACATAATCCAGGCTGACACTCCAGGCTGTTGCTTCCCAAAAGCTGCCCTGGATCAGATGAACTAACTCAATACAGGAATCAAACCTGGGGCCTTCTGGTCTGTGTGTCACACACTTGCTTTACCTGCTGAGATACAGGAGGAAAGACTCCATGAAAACCTGCAAATGATCCAGGCTGACACTCCCAGTGCAGTACTGAGGGAGCGCTGCACTGTCGGAGGTGCCGTCTTCCAGATGAGACATTAAACCAAGGCCCAGTCTACTCTCTCAAGTGGATATAAAAGATTCCATGGCACTATTTGAAGAAGAGCATGGGAATTCTCCTCGGTGTCCTGGCCAATATTTACCCCTCAAGCAACATCACTGAAACAGATCATCTGGTCATTTATATTATCGCTGTTTGTGGGATCTTGCTGTCTGCAGAATTGGCTGCCACGTTTCCTGCATTACAACAATGACTACACTTTAAAAGTACTTCATTGACCGTAAAGCGCTTTGGGATGTCCTGAGGCCGTGTAAGGCGCTATATAAATGCAAGGTCTTTCTTTTCATTCTTTCAGGTGGAAGGGCCAGTCAGATTTAAACACTCAATTTGGATTCTTTTTAAAAGTAAAAGCATCCCTCGGCTGGCGAGTGCTGATGGGTTTCTTCCTCAGGACTGACAGGCTTGTGATCCAAAGGTTTAGTGCTGGTCTTTCCTGTGCATGCAAATGATTTTAAGAATCACCATCATGGTCAATCACTCCTGGTCGTCACCTCCCATGTTAACAAACATCCCCGACCCCAGTGAAATGCAATGGTCAGGTGAAAGATTAGATCTTACATACAATCCAGCAGCATTTCAGGTTCACAGTAAGCGTCTCCAGAGTCTATTTATTAAAACCAAAATTAATAATATGATAACCCTTTTTCCCGTATGGTAAACAGAATGTGTGCAGTGAGAGTGAAATAGGATTACACAAGGGCTGAGAATGAGACTTGTGAAGGGCAAGTTTAAGACAGAGGTTAGGAAGAATTTTTTTGCCTTTTGTGCACATTAAGGTGAGGAGGCAGTGTTTGGGAATGGGACACTTTCCACTTCAGGCACTCTGGGCTCGATTTTGTCATTGGGGCGGGCTGGGGTCGTGTAATCCGCTTTTCGTGTTAGCCACCCGACTCCAAGTCGAGGTGGGAGAATTATTCAATTTTCCCCTAATTGGGCACTTGAGTTCCAGCGTGTGGGAACCCATGGCCCAATTAGTTTTTTCAGTCTGAAAGTCGCCTCCGATGACGTCATCATTGCTGCTGCATTTAAGGTCTGCAAGAAGCCTTGCTTCCTCTGCAGACTGCCAACCTTTTGTCCTTTGCTGTGAGATGGACCTGGAGGCAAAATGAGCAGCAGGAGACCTACGTCTGCTCCCAGATTTGATGATGTCGCCCTGCAAGCTTTGGTGGAGGGAGGAAGAGTTAATAAGGAGGTGCTCTTCCCTTCTTCAGGGAGGAAGAAGCCTCCCCAGCAGACGAAGGCTGTGTGGGTCCAGGTGGCCCAGGAGGTCAACTCGTTGTCGCTGATCCGCAGAACCTGGCTTCAGTGCAGGAAGAGGTTTCATGACCTTCTGCGCACTGGAAAAATGAGTATGACTTTCCCATCACCCTCAATCTGATCCCCATTGCCTCTCCTCACCAGCACTCAGCTTTAGCAACCTCTTCCTCCACATCCCACTTGACACTGACATCCCTGCACCCTTACCCAATCCCCTCTCTCTGTATGTTCACATTCACCTAACTATTCGACTATGCAGCCCTCACACTCCCTATCACTGTGATGCTATGAAAACAACTTACAACACATAGGGAGGGCCCTTGGTCCTACCACCTCACTCCATCTTGGACTCCTTCTAAGCATCTATGCTATGGATTCTCTACACTCACTCCTTCATTCTCACTCAAACTCCACTTGTCTCCCTCATTGCAGGAAAAGAGAGCTCACAATAAGAGGGAAAGAGCGAGGTCAGGAGGAGGGCCACCCTCAGTAGCCCAGCTCACCCCTTGGGAGGAAGCGGCCCTGGAGATGGTGGGAGTCGAGGACGATGCGCAAGTGGGGGACGGACAGACGGGTGCATCACAGCAAGCTGGTGACAGAAGCGTTTTCCATCTCTCTCAATGACATTGCATGAGTCGTTGATAATGATTTTGAAGCTCTAACAGATGGACTTCTGACCATCTGCAATATGCACTGTGCATGTAACCTTGGCCTCAGATCTCTGACTCTTTCCTTTACTCCCCCACAGGACCATCGCAAGCACCCGTCCCCACTAGCCAGGAGGACCAGCCTGAGCCTCCAGACACCTCAGAGGAAGCTGCAACCTCTGAGGGTGCAGCGTCAGCAGAATTCAGCCAACACAGCACCAGCGCAGACACTCACACCTCGGTGGGACCATCGCGAGATAGAGTAGTGTTGTCACCTGGTGTATCACAGCTCACAAGTGAGCATCAGCAGATAGTGGAGACAGGGACAGCAGTGGAGAGTCCTAGTTGGAGGGCGCAGGACTCTCCCAGCTCGGCTCAGCTGCATGTCGACCCTCTGCCTCTGGGTCCATCCAGAAGAAGAGCGGTGCTGGAACTCCAGGAACAGATGCAGGAGTCTCTGGCAGGTTTTGTCTCCAGGGTCGCTGCGAGTGTGGAGCGAATGGAGGAGTCCATCGTGAACATGAGCAGAGCCTTTGTGGAGGCATTGGCGCATGAACGCATCACCACGGAAAGGATGGCAACCTCCGTGGAAGGGATGGCTACCTCCATGGTAAGGCTGGCTACCTCCATGGTGAGGCTGGCTACGGTAGAGGAGAGGATGGCTACGTCCATGGAGGAGCTTAGTCACCAGGGTATTGAAAACATGGTCATTGTTCAGAATAGAATGACATGTCTTGAGGAGCGATGGTCAGCTATTGAGCAAACAAACCAGACCTTCATGCAAGTCCTCGGGAGTAGGACTTCCAGTACAGAACCGGGTCCTCATGGCCCCCCTGAAGTGCTGCAAGGTGCTGTCAAGCCACTGGCTAGCTCTGAGGTGGGGCTGACCCATGAGAGGGATGTTGGTGGCAGAGAACAAGGAAGTGGGGGCTCCTCTCCAAGCGTTCACACGACCATGCCACTGCAAAGCCCTCGGTTAGAGCCCCACCAGAGTCCCCACCCAACTGAGATCGGCGTCTCAACCCCTGCACAGCCGCAGGAGCAGCAGACTGTTGCCGAGCCCTCACAGGTTCGCAACCCCAGAGGACGCCCGCCAAAGGTGTCGAGACACGAGCAGCAAGAAAGTGAGCAAGGGGCCTCCACATCTGCTGATGCCAAGGGGGAACCACCATGTAGAAGCACGCGTAAGAGAAAGATAGTGCACAAATAGTCACAAGGGTAGTCACTTGGGTGAAATGTGATGTTTAATGTTGAAAAGCCATCAGTTGGTGACTGTAAATAAAAATTCTGATGGCAACTGTTGCAGTTGTGGTGTGTGTCATATCGCTAATGGGACTTCCAGATTGAGGGCTTAGGATGACTTGCAATTGTCAGTATGGTGGTCAGAGTGCTAGGATTCCGCTGGGTCTGGGCCATTGTCGATGCTCAGGTAAGAAGCTGCGAGGCAAAAGTGCTTGATTGGCTAGGCTAAGCAAATCTGGCCAAGATGAGTGCGTTCCTTGCACCCCGGGCAGCAATGTTCGCGCGTACTGCTGCCGCTGGTTGATGCGCCTCTGCAAGATGAGCGTTTTCGCCCTCCTCCTCCTCCTCCTCCTCCTCCTCATCTGAGGAGGCTTTGTGAGGAGCCACTTGGTCCTCAGGAATCTGCAAGCCACGACGCTGTGCCATGTTGTGAAGTGCACAACAAACCACGACGATTCTGGAGACCCTGGCTGCTGAGTACTGCAGGGCTCCACCTGATCTATCCAGGCATCTGAAGCGCATCTTCAGCAAGCCGATGGTTTGCTCGATTATGGATCTGGTGGAAATGTGGCTGTAGTTGTAGCTCTCCTCAGCTTCGTTGGATGGGCTCCTAAACGACGTCATTAGCCACGTCTTCAGGGGATAGCCCTTGGGCTGGATTTTGTCAATGTGGACGTGATGGAGGCGGGACTCCCACTTTTTGGGTTGTAGTCCCGCCTCCATCGACTTGTGGCCAACCCACTGTATTTTCCCTTGATTGACCTTGTTAAGCCCGCCCAGCGGGCTCAGCAGGCCAATCAAGGGTCCCTTGGATACAGGTGACGTCGGCCATTGAAATTTCATCTGTCAAGAGCTTTTGACAGATGAAATTTCAGCGTTTGACAGCTCTGTGAAGCTGTCAATCACTGACAATATGATTTCTAACGTGAGTCCCTGTACTTAGACTCAGTTAGAAATCAATCCAGCACAGAAAGCAGAGACTGCAGCTTTTGACAGCTCCGCGGCCATTCTGCTTTCTGTGCTGTGGATGTGAGGGACTCCCGACACCTTAAGGAAGCTAGCCTGCAGGACAAAGTTAAGGTAAGTAAAAGTTCTTAAAACACTTTACACACACCAAACACACTTACCTCTGCACTCATGCACCCATCACTCACCTGCACATCTCGACCCCTCCAAGCCCTCCAGACCGACATTCCGCCTCGCTAAATCGGCATGGTTCGGATCTGTCGGGAAGCCCACACTTCAGGGCTAAAAATAGGGATTAGGCAAAAAACTGTCTGTTAACTATCTGTTAACAGGCAGTTTATTGGCACTAATCCCCTTCCCGCCTCGGGGAGGCGGGTCCCAGCACAGGTCGGGTACCCGCCTCCTGGGAAACTGGCATGGAGGCGGGATGGGGGCGGGATGGGTTCAGGACCCCCGAATCTGCTATTTTCACACCACTCCCGCCTCCAAACCCACCTCCACGGGCTGGTGAAAATTGAGCCCCTTGTCTCCAAGTAGCCATCCGTGAAGTTGGTCTGGTGGACTGAAGAGCGGAGGCACACTAGACTGGCGCAGGATGAAGGAGTCATGGCAACTGCCAGGGTACTTGGCGCAAACATGCAAAATTTCCTTCTTGTGGTCACACACCAGCTGAACGTTGAGGGAGTGGAAGCCCTTGCGGTTGACAAAAGTAGCTGGATTGTGATGGGGTGCCTTAAGGGCCACATGTGTGCAGTCAACAACGCCCTGCACCCTTGGAAAGCCTGCCAGATTGTCAAACCCAACTGCCCGCGCAGTTACACTGGCTTGATTCTTGGTGAAATGGATGTGATTGTGCGCGATGGCAAAGAGGGCATCGGTTACCTGCGTGATGCAAGTGTGTGCGGCCACCTGGGAGATGCCGCTGATGTCTGCTGCTGATCCCTGGAATGAGCCTGAGGCAAAAAAAAGTTGAGTGCGGTGGTGACTTTGATGGGCACTGGTAAGGGGTGTCCACCTGCTCCTCTGGGCTCCAGGTCTTGCTGCACCATTGCGCAGATGTCACCCACTATCTCTCGTGAAAGTCGTAGCCGCCTTTGGCACTGCTGCTCAGTCATGCTGAGGTAGCTGATCCTCTGTCTGTAGACCCTGTTTTGGGGGTATCTCCTGCGCTGACATGCTTCCATGCGCTGGCGCCCTCTGGCCTGTGCAGCTTCAGGTGGGTGAGCAGCAGCTTGGAGCTGCTGCTGTTGCTCCTGCAGTTGGTGCTGCTGGTGTTCAGGGTTCTGCTGCTGCCGCGGCTGGTCTTCGTCCGAATCTGATGTCCAGGAGGAAAGGAAATAAATGGTTCCCATGCTTCTGGTATATGCCTCAGTTGAGGAAGCGCTCATTCAAGGTGGGGAAAGGGGTTTCCCAGGAGGTCACACTGGAGATGGGTGTCAGGCTCCAAACTTCCACAGCAATGGTTATGCCTGTTAAAAGTTCCCCCAGACCTGAGACAACAAAGTCCTGCCACCTGCAAATGATGATTGATCAAATCTCCTTTTTAATGGTGGAGCTGCAGCTGATAGTCAGCAATCCAATTCTGCTACCGCCAGGTTTCACCGTCGTGTTTCAGAGGAGGCGTGCATCACGTGGCAAAAGTGTTAAAATCGGAAAGGCCTCTCAAAATGGGATTATAGAGGCAATTAAGTGGAGACAGAGATGGGGTCAGAAACCACGCATTGGGGAAAATTGCTCAGAGGCGGGATGGAGGCGGGGTCGGGCCCGCCCGCCATTTTTTGCTATTTTAACACCCCACACGCATCCATTCCCGTCTCCTCGGGCCTGGCAAAATCCAGCCCTCTGTGTCAACATCGAGTAGGTACAGCACGGGTTAGATAGAGAATAAAGCTCCCTCTACACTGTCCCATCAAACACTCCCAGGGCAAGTACAGCACAGGTTAGATACAGAGTAAAGCTCCCTCTACACTGTCCCATCAAACACTCCCAGGGCAGGTACAGCACGGGTTAGATCGAGAATAAAGCTCCCTC
The DNA here is from genome assembly GCA_030390025.1 of Squalus acanthias. Classification (NCBI taxonomy): domain Eukaryota; kingdom Metazoa; phylum Chordata; class Chondrichthyes; order Squaliformes; family Squalidae; genus Squalus; species Squalus acanthias. The sequence continues at coordinate 961,068 of JASTWF010000055.1, forward strand.
TACACTGTCCCATCAAACACTCCCAGGGCAGGGACAGCACGGGTTAGACACAGAGTAAAGCTCCCTCTACACTGTCCCATCAAACACTCCCAGGGCAGGTACAGCACGGGTTAGATAGAGAATAAAGCTCCCTCTACACTGTCCCATCAAACACTCCCAGGGCAAGTACAGCACAGGTTAGATACAGAGTAAAGCTCCCTCTACACTGTCCCATCAAACACTCCCAGGGCAGGTACAGCACGGGTTAGATCGAGAATAAAGCTCCCTCTACACTGTCCCATCAAACACTCCCAGGGCAGGGACAGCACGGGTTAGATACAGAGTAAAGCTCCCTCTACACTGTCCCATCAAACACTCCCAGGGCAGGTACAGCATGGGTTAGATACAGAGTAAAGCTCCCTCTACACTGTCCCATCAAACACTCCCAGGGCAGGTACAGCACGGGTTAGATACAGAGTAAAGCTCCCTCTACACTGTCCCATCAAACACTCCCAGGGCAGGTACAGCACGGGTTAGATACAGAGTAAAGCTCCCTCTACACTGTCCCATCAAACACTCCCAGGGCAGGGACAGCACGGGTTAGATACAGAGTAAAGCTCCCTCTACACTGTCCCATCAAACACTGCCAGGGCAGCTACAGCACGGGTTAGATACAGAGTAAAGCTCCCTCTACACTGTCCCATCAAACACTCCCAGGGCAGGGACAGCACGGGTTAGATACAGAGTAAAGCTCCCTCTACACTGTCCCATCAAACACTCCCAGGGCAGCTACAGCACGGGTTAGATACAGAGTAAAGCTCCCTCTACACTGTCCCATCAAACACTCCCAGGGCAGGTACAGCACGGGTTAGATACAGAGTAAAGCTCCCTCTACACTGTCCCATAAAACACTCCCAGGGCAGGTACAGCACGGGTTAGATACAGAGTAAAGCTCCCTCTACACTGTCCCATCAAACACTCCCAGGGCGAGTACGGCACCGGTTAGATACAGAGTAAAGCTCCCTCTACACTGCCCCATCAAACACTCCCAGGGCAGGTACAGCACGGGTTAGATACAGAGTAAAGCTCCCTCTACACTGTCCCATCAAACACTCCCAGGGCAGGTACAGCACGGGTTAGATACAGAGTAAAGCTCCCTCTACACTGTCCCCACAATATGTCTCAGCCCAGTCTCCTCCGAGGCCTGTCTAAGTGACATGAGCAATCAGTACTGAATTGGGGGCATTCTTGTTCTGTAGGCCCGTGCTCACTAAACCTCCGACTGCCCGAATTCATTTCACGTTGCAGCCAGCAGTCCAAGGACACTGTCACCCCATCAATCTGAACCCAGGCCTCGGAGGTGAAAAGTCAGTGCGTGCATCACCCATCTCCCCCACAAATCCAGATCCTATCTCTTCCATGGTCTCACGCACACATCCACCTCTATCTTCACCAAGCTCCATTAGCTCATGGGTTCTAGTGCATCAATCTCAAAGTTCCACGGCTGGTGTTCAAATCCTTCCCTGCCTCACCCTATCTTAACTGAGTAACCTTCTCCAGCCAGATGTTCTACCTCAGCCCCTCTGGGTCTGGTCCCACTCACTCCCCATTACCCCCCATTACCCCCTCTTTCCCCTTCGGTTGGGCACTGATTCAGCTCCTATACCACTGCCATCAGGCTCCTCAAAATCTCTCCATCTTGTCACTTCCTTCCTTGGAATTAGAAACTTCCTCTTTGAACGAACGTCACCCCAAACAGTTGGTTTGTCTTCCTGCACATTACCCTCAGCCCTCTGTAGCATTCACAAATGTCTCTCTGTTCGTGAGGAGCACTGCACCAACTTAAGTCATTCCCGTTGTTGCAGCAAATTGGCAGAGGTGGCTTCCCCAATCACCTCAACATTCCCATCTTTTTCCATTTACGTCCACCTGAGAGGGCAGACAAGACCTTGGTTTAGCATATTACTGCAAGACACGACCTGCGACAGGCAACGTTCCCTCAGTACTGATCTGAAGTGACAGGCTAGATTATGTGCTCAAGTCCCACTCAAGAACCGGTGACCTTCTGACCCAGAGACCAGTGTGCTATCAACTGAGCCATATCTGATGAAGATAGACTAGGATTGGGGAACATGGAGGTCCTGAGAAAGGTGGGGTGGGGTCCTTGCAATTTATTCTGGACCGTCTCTGAATCAATTTGTTGCTACTCTCAAAAGGAAGGAAGCACTGGTTAACCTGACTCTGGGAAATGAACCAGAGCAAGCAGCCAACTTGGGAAACAGTGCCCACAATAGAATTTGGTTCAGTGGAGAAAAGGAAAAGGATAAAGAAAAGGGGAAGAAGCATATTACAGTGAGATAAAAGATGGCTGCTGCTAAGAGATAAAGAAGGGAACCTTGTGATGGAGGTTGTGGGATCATGGGGAAATTCTCTGTCGCCCTCTCCCTGTCTCTCTGTCGCCCTCTCCCTGATTCTCTCTGTCGCCCTCTCCCTGTGTCTCTGTGTCGCCCTCTCCCTGTCTCTGTCGCCCTCTCCGTGTCTCTGTGTCGCCCTCTCCCTGTCTCTCTCTCCCTGTCTCTGTCGCCCTCTCCCTGTGTCTCTGTCGCCCTCTCCGTGTCTCTCTGTCGCCCTCTCCGTGTCGCCCTCTCCCTGTCTCTGTCGCCTTCTCTCTGTGTCTCTGTCGCCCTCTCCCTGTGTCTCTGTGTCGCCCTCTCCCTGTCTCTGTCGCCCTCTCCCTGTGTCTCTGTCGCCCTCTCCCTGTCTCTGTCGCCCTCTCCCTGTGTCTCTGTCGCCCTCTCCCTGTGTCTCTGTGTCGCCCTCTCCCTGTCTCTGTCGCCCTCTCCCTGTGTCTCTGTCGCCCTCTCCGTGTCTCTGTCGCCCTCTCCCTGTGTCTCTGTCGCCCTCTCCCTGTGTCTCTGTGTCGCCCTCTCCCTGTCTCTGTCGCCCTCTCTGTGTCTCTGTTGTCCTCTCCCTGTGTCTCTGTCGCCCTCTCTCTGTGTCTCTGTCGCCCTCTCCCTGTGTCTCTGTCGCCCTCTCCCTGTGTCTCTGTCGCCCTCTCCCTGTGTCTCTGTCGCCCTCTCCCTGTGTCTCTGTCGCCCTCGCTCTGTGTCTCTGTCGCCCTCTCCCTGTGTCTCTGTCGCCCTCTCCCTGTGTCTCTGTCGCCCTCTCTCTGTGTCTCTGTCGCCCTCTCCCTGTGTCTCTGTCGCCCTCTCCCTGTGTCTCTGTCGCCCTCGCTCTGTGTCTCTGTCGCCCTCTCCCTGTGTCTCTGTGTCGCCCTCTCCCTGTCTCTGTCGTCCTCTCCCTGTGTCTCTGTCGCCCTCTCCCTGTGTCTCTGTCGCCCTCTCCCTGATTCTCTCTGTCGCCCTCTCCCTGTGTCTCTGTCGCCCTCTCCCTGATTCTCTCTGTCGCCCTCTCCCTGATTCTCTGTCGCCCTCTCCCTGATTCTCTCTGTCGCCCTCTCCCTATGTCTCTGTCGCCCTCTCCCTGTGTCTCTGTCGCCCTCTCCCTGATTCTCTCTGTCGCCCTCTCCCTGTGTCTCTGTCGCCCTCTCCCTGATTCTCTCTGTCGCCCTCTCCCTGATTCTCTGTCGCCCTCTCCCTGATTCTCTGTCGCCCTCTCCCTGATTCTCTCTGTCGCCCTCTCCCTGTGTCTCTGTCGCCCTCTCCCTGATTCTCTCTGTCGCCCTCTCCCTGATTCTCTGTCGCCCTCTCCCTGATTCTCTGTCGCCCTCTCCCTGATTCTCTCTGTCGCCCTCTCCCTGTGTCTCTGTCGCCCTCTCCCTGTGTCTCTGTCGCCCTCTCCCTGTGTCTCTGTCGCCCTCTCCCTGATTCTCTCTGTCGCCCTCTCCCTGATTCTCTGTCGCCCTCTCCCTGATTCTCTCTGTCGCCCTCTCCCTGATTCTCTCTGTCGCCCTCTCCCTATGTCTCTGTCGCCCTCTCCCTGATTCTCTGTCGCCCTCTCCCTGATTCTCTCTGTCGCCCTCTCCCTGATTCTCTCTGTCGCCCTCTCCCTGATTCTCTGTCGCCCTCTCCCTGTGTCTCTGTCGCCCTCTCCCTGTGTCTCTGTCGCCCTGTTTGTGTCGCTCTCTGACAGCTGCTTTAAGGTAGAGCAGTCTGTAAGAGTCGGCCTCCGCACAAATATGCAAAATTTATGGATAAAAAAAAACATCACTAATGAGACTCATAATGAGTTAAATTAGGAAAGTAATTAAAGTCCAACAAAGCATGCAGGAGGTGTTTAAGTCCAACATATCGCTGCCACTTCCAGCTGAGGCTGAAGGTAATCAACTCCACCTTCAGAATACAAAGCAGAGCCCCTTGAGCACTTTGACACCAGCTTTATATAGCATTAAACAGAATTACAGAGAATTGCATAGGATCACATAGAATAATATAGAATTACATATGATTAAATATAATTACATAGACTTATGTAGAATTACAAAGAATTATATAGAGTTATACTGGGGGAGAGTGTGTTATACTGGGGGAGGGGTGTGTTATACTGGGGGAGGAGTGTGTTATACTGGGGGAGGAGTGTGTTATACTGGGGGAGGGGTGTGTTATACTGGGGGAGGAGTGTGTTATACTGGGGGAGGGTGTGTGTTATACTGAGGGAGAGTGTGTGTTATACTGGGGGAGGAGTGTGTTATACTGGGGGAGGGTGTGTGTTATACTGGGGAGGGTGTGTGTTATACTGGGGAGGGTGTGTTATACTGGGGAGGTAGTGTTATACTGGGGAGGTAGTGTTATACTGGGGAGGAGTGTGTTATACTGGGGAGGAGTGTGTTATACTGGGGGAGGGTGTGTTATACTGGGGGAGGGTGTGTTATACTGGGAAAAGGGTGTTATACTGGGGGAGGGTGTGTTATACTGGGGGAGAGTGTGTTATACTGGGGGAGAGTGTGTTATACTGGGGGAGAGTGTGTTATACTGGGGGAGGGGTGTGTTATACTGGGGGAGAGTGTGTTATACTGGGGGAGAGTGTGTTATACTGGGGGAGGGGTGTGTTATACTGGGGGAGGAGTGTGTTATACTGGGGGAGGAGTGTGTTATACTGGGGAGAGGGGTGTGTTATACTGGGGGAGGGGTGTGTTATACTGGGGGAGGGGTGTGTTATACTGGGGGAGAGTGTGTTATACTGGGGGAGAGGGTGTTATACTGGGGGAGAGGGTGTTATACTGGGGGAGAGTGTGTTATACTGCGGGAGAGTGTGTTATACTGGGGGAGGGGTGTGTTATACTGGGGGAGAGGGTGTTATACTGGGGGAGGGTGTGTTATACTGGGGGAGGGGTGTGTTATACTGGGGGAGGGGTGTGTTATACTGGGGAAGGGTGTGTTATACTGGGGGAGGGGTGTGTTATACTGGGGGAGGGGTGTGTTATACTGGGGGAGGGGTGTGTTATACTGGGGGAGGGGTGTGTTATACTGGGGGAGGGTGTGTTATATGGGGAAGGGTGTGTTATACTGGGGGAGGGTGTGTTATACTGGGGGAGAGTGTGTTATACTGGGGGAGGGGTTTGTTATACTGGTTGAGAGTGTGTTATACTGGGGGAGGGTGTGTTATACTGGGGAGGGGTGTGTTATACTGGGGGAGGAGTGTGTTATACTGGGGGAGGAGTGTGTTATACTGGGGGAGAGTGTGTTATACTGGGGGAGGGGTGTGTTATACTGGGGGAGGGTGTGTTATACTGGGGGAGGGTGTGTTATACTGGGGAGGGTGTGTTATACTGGGGGAGGGGTGTGTTATACTGGGGGAGGAGTGTGTTATACTGGGGGAGGGGTGTGTTATACTGGGGGAGGGTGTGTTATACTGGGGGAGGGTGTGTTATACTGGGGGAGGGTGTGTTATACTGGGGGAGAGTGTGTTATACTGGGGGAGGGGTGTGTTATACTGGGGGAGGGGTGTGTTATACTGGGGAGAGGGTGTTATACTGGGGGAGGGGTGTGTTATACTGGGGGAGGGGTGTGTTATACTGGGGGAGAGTGTGTTATACTGGGGGAGAGGGTGTTATACTGGGGGAGAGGGTGTTATACTGGGGGAGAGTGTGTTATACTGCGGGAGAGTGTGTTATACTGGGGGAGGGGTGTGTTATACTGGGGGAGAGGGTGTTATACTGGGGGAGAGTGTGTTATACTGGGGGAGAGTGTGTTATACTGGGGGAGGGGTGTGTTATACTGGGGGAGGGGTGTGTTATACTGGGGAGGGGTGTGTTATACTGGGGAGGGTGTGTTATACTGGGGGAGGAGTGTGTTATACTGGGGGAGGGTGTGTGTTATACTGGGGGAGGGTGTGTGTTATACTGGGGGAGGATGTTATACTGGGGGAGAGTGTGTTATACTGGGGGAGAGTGTGTTATTCTGGGGGAGGGTGTGTTATACTGGGGAGGGTGTGTTATACTGGGGGAGGGTGTGTTATACTGGGGGAGAGTGTGTTGTACTGGGGGAGGGTGTGTTATACTGGGGGAGGGTGTGTTATACTGGGGGAGGAGTGTGTTATACTGGGGGAGAGTGTGTTATACTGGGGGAGAGTGTGTTATACTGGGGGAGGGTGTGTGTTATTCTGGGGGAGGGTGTGTTATACTGGGGGAGGGTGTGTTATACTGGGGGAGAGTGTGTTATACTGGGGGAGTGTGTGTTATACTGGGGGAGAGTGTGTTATACTGGGGGAGGGTGTGTGTTATACTGGGGGAGTGTGTGTTATACTGGGAAGTGTGTGTTATACTGGGGAGGGTGTGTGTTATACTGGGGAGGGTGTGTGTTATACTGGGGGAGAGTGTGTTGTACTGGGGGAGAGTGTGTTGTACTGGGGAGAGTGTGTTATACTGGGGGAGAGTGTGTTATACTGGGGGAGAGTGTGTTATACTGGGGGAGGGTGTGTTATACTGGGGGAGGGTGTGTTATACTGGGGGAGGGTGTGTTATACTGGGGGAGGGTGTGTTATACTGGGGGAGAGTGTGTTATACTGGGGGAGAGTGTGTTATACTGGGGGAGAGTGTGTTATACTGGGGGAGGAGTGTGTTATACTGGGGAGGGTGTGTGTTATACTGGGGAGGGAGTGTGTTATACTGGGGAGGGAGTGTGTTATACTGGGGAGGAGTGTGTTATACTGGGGGAGAGTGTGTTATACTGGGGGAGGGTGTGTTATACTGGGGGAGTCGTGTTATACTGGGGGAGAGTGTGTTATACTGGGGGAGGGTGTGTTCTACAGGGGAGGGTGTGTTATACTGGGGGAGAGTGTGTTATACTGGGGGAGAGTGTGTTATACTGGGGGAGAGTGTGTTATACTGGGGGAGGGTGTGTTCTACAGGGGAGGGTGTGTTATACTGGGGGAGGGTGTGTTATACTGGGGGAAGGGTGTGTTATACTGGGGGAGAGTGTGTTATACTGGGGGAGGGTGTGTTCTACAGGGGAGGGTGTGTTATACTGGGGGAGAGTGTGTTATACTGGGGGAGGGTATGTTGTAGTGGGCGATGGAGGGCTGTGTGACGTTGAACTGGGCGATGGAGGGCTGTGTTATACTGGGGGTGGTGTGATTTGGAGGTGGGTAAATGAGAGGCAGACTGCGATGAGAAGTGTGATCACTGATAGCTGAATGAAGAACGACAGTATCAGATGTTCGGTGTTAGACCAGGAAAGGGTCACAACTGGAGATACTGGCAGAAAAAATGATTATTTAAAATAATACATTTAAAAAGGAAGAGAATGTGAATAGTTTGCGCTGTCTGCAGGTTGAGGAGTTGGTTTGCTGAAGGTGCCCAGTCTCGGAGGTGATTGAGTCGCATGCTGCACTGTCAGCAGCAGCCTCCGGGTAAGTCAACAGCCAGCAAATTGCAGAATAATAATACAATTAACAAGAAAGGTCTGCAGAGGCCACCTTTGAACTGCCCGTCACCATTTCATGAGCTGTTCCCGGCCAAGGCCAGTGCCTGCAGGGCCTTTACTCACCAGCTCTCCTGCCCTTCCTTACACAGCTCAACCACCAGTAATGAGTAGGAAATAACTTGCATTTACAAAGCACCTTTCATGACCTTAAGACGTCCCAAAGCGCTTCACCCAATGAAGCACTGTGCAATGTAGGAAATGTGGCAGCCAATCTGCACACAGCAAGATACCACAAACAGGAACATGATAATGACCAAATAATCTGAGGTATTTTTAGGTGTTGATTGAGGGATAAATATTGACCCCAGGATACCGGGGTGATATCTGCTGCTCTTCTTCGAATAGTGACTGTGGAATCATTTACATCGACCTGAGAGGGCAGACGGGGCACCGTGTCACAGTATTGGAGTATATTCACCCTGTCACACTACTGGTGTATATTCACCCTGTCACACTACTGGTGTATATTCACCCTGTTACAGAACTGGTGTATATTCACCCTGTCACAGTACTGGTGTATATTCACCCTGTTACAGTACTGCAGTTTATTCACCCTGTTACAGTACTGGTGTATATTCACCCTGTCTCAGTACTGGAGTATATTCACCCTGTCACAGTACAGATGTATATTCACCCTGTTACAGTACTGGTGTATATTCACCCTGTCACAGTACTGGTGTATATTCACATTGTTACAGTACTGGAGTATATTCCCCCTGTCACAGCACTGGGGTATATTCACCCTGTTACAGTACTGATGTACAGTCACCCTGTTACAGTACTGGAGTACATTCATCCTGTCACAGTTCTGGTGTATATTCACTCTGTGTCACCACTGGTGTATATTCACCCTGGTGTATATTCACCCTGTCACAGTACTGGTGTATATTCACCCTGTCACAGTACTGATGTATATTCACCCTGTCACAGTACTGGAGTATATTCACCCTGTCACAGTACAGATGTATATTCACCCTGTTACAGTACTGGTGTATATTCACCCTGTCACAGTACTGGTGTATATTCACACTGTTACAGTACTGGAGTAAATTCACCCTGGTGTATATTCACCCTGGTGTATTTTCACCCTGTCACAGCACTGGTGTATATTCAACCTGTCACAGCACTGGTGTAAATTCACCCTGTCACAGTACTGGTGTATATTCACCCAGTCACAGTACTGGTGTATATTCACCCTGTCACAGTACTGGTATATATTCACCCTGTCACAGTACTGGTGTGTATATTCACCCTGTCACAGAACTGGTGTGTATATTCACCCTGTCACAGAACTGGTGTATATTCACCCTGTCACAGTACTGGTATATATTCACCCTGTCACAGTACTGGTGTATATTCACCCTGTTACAGTATTGGAGTTTATTCAACCTGTTACAGTACTGGAGTATATTCACCCTGACACAGTACAGGTGTATATTCACCCTGTTACAGCACTGGTGTATATTCAACCTGTCACAGTACTGGTGTATATTCACCCTGTCACAGTAATGGAGTATATTCACCCTGTGACAGAACTGGTGTATATTCACCCTGTCACAGTACTGGAGTATATTCACCCTGTAACAGTACTGGTGTATATTCACCCTGTCACAGTACTGATGTATATTCACCCTGTCACAGTACTGGAGTATATTCACCCTGTCACAGTACTGGAGTATATTCACCCTGTCACAGTACTGGAGTATATTCATCCTGTCACAGTACTGGTGTATATTCACCCTGTCACAGTACTGGTGTATATTCAGCCTGTCACAGTACTGGTATATATTTAACCTGTCACAGTACTGGTGTATATTCTGCCTGTCACAGTACTGGTGTATATTCACCCTGTGACAGAACTGGTGTATATTCACCCTGTCACAGTACTGGAGTATATTCACCCTGTCACAGTACTGGTGTATATTCACCCTGTCACAGTACTGGTGTATATTCACCCTGTCACAGTACTGGTGTATATTCACCCTGTCACACGACTGGAGTATATTCACCCTGTCGCAGTACTGGAGTATATTCACCCTGTCACAGTACTGGAGTAGATTCACCCTGTCACAGTACTGGAGTATATTCATCCTGTCACAGTACTGGTGTATATTCACCCTGTCACAGTACTGGTGTATATTCACCCTGTCACAGAACTGGTGTATATTCACCCTGTTACAGTACTGGAGTATATTCACCCTGACACAGTACAGGTGTATATTCTGCCTGTCACAGTACTGGTGTATATTCACCCTGTGACAGAACTGGTGTATATTCACCCTGTCACAGTACTGGAGTATATTCACCCTGTCACAGTACTGGAGTATATTCATCCTGTCACAGTACTGGAGTATATTCATCCTGTCACAGTACTGGTGTATATTCACCCTGTCACAGTACTGGTGTATATTCAGCCTGTCACAGTACTGGTATATATTTAACCTGTCACAGTACTGGTGTATATTCACCCTGTTACAGTACTGGAGTATATTCACCCTGACACAGTACAGATGTATATTCACCCTGTTACAGTACTGGTGTATATTCACCCTGTCACAGTACTGGTGTATATTCACACTGTTACAGTACTGGAGTAAATTCACCCTGGTGTATATTCACCCTGGTGTATTTTCACCCTGTCACAGCACTGGTGTATATTCACCCTGTCACAGCACTGGTGTAAATTCACCCTGTCACAGTACTGGTGTATATTCACCCAGTCACAGTACTGGTGTATATTCACCCTGTCACAGTACTGGTATATATTCACCCTGTCACAGTACTGGTGTGTATATTCACCCTGTCACAGAACTGGTGTGTATATTCACCCTGTCACAGAACTGGTGTATATTCACCCTGTCACAGTACTGGTATATATTCACCCTGTCACAGTACTGGTGTATATTCACCCTGTTACAGTATTGGAGTTTATTCAACCTGTTACAGTACTGGAGTATATTCACCCTGACACAGTACAGGTGTATATTCACCCTGTTACAGCACTGGTGTATATTCAACCTGTCACAGTACTGGTGTATATTCACCCTGTCACAGTAATGGAGTATATTCACCCTGTGACAGAACTGGTGTATATTCACCCTGTCACAGTACTGGAGTATATTCACCCTGTAACAGTACTGGTGTATATTCACCCTGTCACAGTACTGATGTATATTCACCCTGTCACAGTACTGGAGTATATTCACCCTGTCACAGTACTGGAGTATATTCACCCTGTCACAGTACTGGAGTATATTCATCCTGTCACAGTACTGGTGTATATTCACCCTGTCACAGTACTGGTGTATATTCAGCCTGTCACAGTACTGGTATATATTTAACCTGTCACAGTACTGGTGTATATTCTGCCTGTCACAGTACTGGTGTATATTCACCCTGTGACAGAACTGGTGTATATTCACCCTGTCACAGTACTGGAGTATATTCACCCTGTCACAGTACTGGTGTATATTCACCCTGTCACAGTACTGGTGTATATTCACCCTGTCACAGTACTGGTGTATATTCACCCTGTCACACGACTGGAGTATATTCACCCTGTCGCAGTACTGGAGTATATTCACCCTGTCACAGTACTGGAGTAGATTCACCCTGTCACAGTACTGGAGTATATTCATCCTGTCACAGTACTGGTGTATATTCACCCTGTCACAGTACTGGTGTATATTCACCCTGTCACAGAACTGGTGTATATTCACCCTGTTACAGTACTGGAGTATATTCACCCTGACACAGTACAGCTGTATATTCTGCCTGTCACAGTACTGGTGTATATTCACCCTGTGACAGAACTGGTGTATATTCACCCTGTCACAGTACTGGAGTATATTCACCCTGTCACAGTACTGGTGTATATTCACCCTGTCACAGTACTGGTGTATATTCACCCTGTCACACGACTGGAGTATATTCACCCTGTCACAGTACTGGAGTATATTCACCCTGTCACAGTACTGGAGTATATTCACCCTGTCACAGTACTGGTGTATATTCACCCTGTCACAGTACTGGTGTATATTCAGCCTGTCACAGTACTGGTGTATATTCACCCTGTCACAGTACTGGTGTATATTCACCCTGTCACAGTACCGGAGTATATTCACCCTGTCACAGTACCGGAGTATATTCACCCTGTCACAGTGCTGCAGTTTATTCATCCTGTCACAGTACTGGTGTATATTCACCCTGTGTCAGCACTGGTGTATCTTCACCCTGTCACAGTACTGGTGTATAATCACCCTGTCACAGTACTGCAGTATATTCACCCTGTCACAGTACAGGTGTATATTAACCCTGTTACAGCACTGGTGTATATTCACCCTGTTACAGTACTGATGTATATTCACCCTGTCACAGTACTGGTGTATATTCTGCCTGTCACAATACTGATGCTTATTCACCCTGTCACAGTACTGGTGTATATTCACCCTGTCACAGTACTGGTGTATCTTCACCCTGTCACAGTACTGGAGTTTATTCACCCTGTCACAGTACTGGTGTATATTCACCCTGTGACAGAACTGGTGTATATTCACCCTGTCACAGTACTGGTGTATATTCACCCTGTCACAGTACTGGTGTATATTCACCCTGTCACAGTACTGGTGTATATTCTGCCTGTCACAATACTGATGCTTATTCACCCTGTCACAGTACTGGTGTATATTCACCCTGTCACAGTACTGGTGTATATTCACCCTGTCACAGTACTGGAGTTTATTCACCCTGTCACAGTACTGGTGTATATTCACCCTGTGACAGAACTGGTGTATATTCACCCTGTCACAGTACTGGTGTATATTCACCCTGTTACAGTACTGGAGTATATTCACCCTGTCACACGACTGGAGTATATTCACCCTGTCACAGTACTGGAGTTTATTCACCCTGTCACAGTACTGGTGTATATTCACCCTGTGACAGAACTGGTGTATATTCACCCTGTCACAGTACTGGTGTATATTCACCCTGTTACAGTACTGGAGTATATTCACCCTGTCACACGACTGGAGTATATTCACCCTGTCACAGTACTGGAGTATATTCACCCTGACACAGTACAGGTGTATATTCACCCTGTTACAGCACTGGTGTATATTCACCCTGACACAGTACAGGTGTATATTCACCCTGTTACAGCACTGGTGTATATTCACCCTGTCACAGTACTGGTGTATATTCACCCTGTCACAGTACTGGAGTATATTCACCCTGTCACAGTACTGGTGTATATTCACCCTGTGACAGAACTGGTGTATATTCACCCTGTCACAGTACTGGTGTATATTCACCCTGTCACAGTACTGGTGTATATTCACCCTGTCACAGTACTGGAGGATATTCACCCTGTCACAGTACAGATGTATATTCACACTGTCACAGTACTGGTATATTTTCACCATGTCACAGTACTGGAGTATATTCACCCTGTCACAGTACTGGTGTATATTCCGCCTGTCACAGTACTGGAATACATTCACCCTGTTACAGTACTGGAGTATATTCACCCTGTTACAGTACTGGAGTATATTCACCCTGTCACAGTACTGGTGTATATTCACCCTGTCACAGTACTGGTGTATATTCACACTGTCACAGTACTGGTGTATATTCACCCTGGTGTATTTTCACCCTGTCACAGTACTGGTGTATACTCACCCTGTAACAGTACTGGTATATATTCACCCTGTCACAGTACTGGTATATATTCACCCTGTCGCAGTACTGGAGTATATTCACCCTGTCACAGTACTGGTATATATTCACCCTGTCACAGTACTGGTGTATATTCACCCTGTCACAGTACTGGTGTATATTCACCCTGTCACAGTACTGGTGTATATTCAGCCTGTCACAGTACTGGAGTATATTCACCCTGTCACAGTACTGGAGTATATTCACCCTGTCACAGTACTGGTGTATATTCACCCTGTCACAGTACTGGTATATATTCACCCTGTCACAGTACTGGTGTATATTCACCCTGTTACAGTACTGGAGTATATTCACCCTGTCACAGTACAGATGTATATTCACCCTGTTACAGTACTGGTGTATATTCACCCTGTCACAGTACTGGTGTATATTCACACTGTTACAGTACTGTTGTATATTCACCCTGTTACAGTACTGCAGTTTATTCACCCTGTTACAGTACTGATGTATATTCACCCTGTTACAGTACTGCAGTTTATTCACCCTGTCATAGTACTGGTGTATATTCACCCTGTCACAGTATTGGTGTATATTCACCATGTCACAGTACTGGTGTATATTCACCCTGTTACAGTACTGGAGTATATTCACCCTGTCACAGTACTGATGTATATTCACACTGTTACAGTACTGGAGTATATTCCCCCTGTCACAGCACTGCGGTATATTCACCCTGTTACAGTACTGCAGTTTATTCACCCTGTTACAGTACCGGTGTATATTCACCCTGTCACAGTACTGGTGTATATTCACCCTGTCACAGTATTGGTGTATATTCACCCCGTCACAGTACTGATGTATATTCACCCTGTCATAGTACTGGTGTATATTCACCCTGTCACAGCACTGGTGTATATTCACCCTGGTGTATTTTCACCCTGTCACAGTACTGGTGTACATTCACCCTGTCACAGAACTGGAGTATATTCACCCTGTCACAGTACTGGAGTATATTCACCCTGTCACAGAACTGCAGTTTATTCACCCTGTGGCAGTACTGGTGTATATTCATCCTGTCACACTAGAGGTGCATTTTCCCCCTGTTACAGTACTGATGTATATTCCGCCTGTCACAATACTAGTGCATATTCAGCCTGTTACAGTACTGGTGTATATTCACCCTGTCACAGTACTGGAGTATATTCACCCTGTCACAGTACTGGAGTATGTTCACCCTGTCACAGTACTGGAGTATATTCACCCTGTCACAGTACTGGTGTATATTCAGCCTGTCACAGTACTGGGATATATTCACCCTGTCACAGTACTGGTGTATATTCTGCCTGTCACAGTACTGGAGTATATTCACCCTGTCACAGTACTGGAGTATATTCACCCTGTCACAGTACTGGTGTATATTCACCCTGTCACAGTACTGGAGTATATTCACCCTGTCACAGTGCTGCAGTTTATTCACCCTGTTACAGTACTGATGCATATTCACCCTGTGTCAGCACTGGTGTATATTCACCCTGTCACAGTACTGGTGTATATTCACCCTGTCACAGTACTGGTGTATATTCACCCTGTCACAGTACTGGTGTATATTCACCCTGTCACAGTACTGGTGTATATTCACCCTGTCACAGTACTGGTGTATATTCACCCTGTCACAGTACTGGTGTATATTCACCCTGTCACAGTACTGGTGTATATTCACCCTGTCACAGTACTGGTGTATATTCACCCTGTCACAGTACTGGTGTATATTCACCCTGTCACAGTACTGGTGTATATTCACCCTGTCACAGTACTGGTGTATATTCACCCTGTCACAGTACTGGTGTATATTCACCCTGTCACAGTACTGGTGTATATTCACCCTGTCACAGTACTGGTGTATATTCACCCTGTCACAGTACTGGTGTATATTCACCCTGTCACAGTACTGGTGTATATTCACCCTGTCACAGTACTGGTGTATATTCACCCTGTCACAGTACTGGTGTATATTCACCCTGTCACAGTACTGGTGTATATTCACCCTGTCACAGTACTGGTCGATATTCACCCTGTCACAGTACTGGTGGATATTCACCCTGTCACAGTACTGGTGTATATTCACCCTGTCACAGTACTGGTGTATATTCACCCTGTCACAGTACTGGTGTATATTCACCCTGTCACAGTACTGGTGTATATTCACCCTGTCACAGTACTGGTGTATATTCACCCTGTCACAGTACTGGTGTATATTCACCCTGTCACAGTACTGGTCGATATTCACCCTGTCACAGTACTGGTGTATATTCACCCTGTCACAGTACTGGTGTATATTCACCCTGTCACAGTACTGGTGTATATTCACCCTGTCACAGTACTGGTGTATATTCACCCTGTCACAGTACTGGTGTATATTCACCCTGTCACAGTACTGGAGTATATTCACCCTGTCACAGTGCTGCAGTTTATTCACCCTGTCACAGTGCTGCAGTTTATTCACCCTGTCACAGCACTGGAGTATATTCACCCTGGTGTCTCTTCACCCTGTCACAGTACCGGTGTCTCTTCACCCTGTCACAGTACCGGTGTATATTCACCCTGTCACAGTACCGGTGTATATTCACCCTGTCACAGTACCGGTGTATATTCACCCTGTCACAGTACCGGTGTATATTCACCCTGTCACAGCACTGGAGTATATTCACCCTGGTGTCTCTTCACCCTGTCACAGTACCGGTGTCTCTTCACCCTGTCACAGTACCGGTGGCTCTTCACCCTGTCACAGTACCGGTGTATATTCACCCTGTCACAGTACCGGTGTATATTCACCCTGTCAAAGTACCGGTGTATATTCACCCTGTCACAGTACTGGAGTATATTCCCCCTGTCACAGTACTGGTGTATATTCACACTGTCACAGTACTGGTGTATATTCACCCTGTCACAGTTCTGGTGTATATTCACCCTGTCACAGTACTGGTGTATATTCACCCTGTCACAGTACTGGTGTATATTCACCCTGTTACAATACTGGAGTATATTCCCCCAGTCACAGCACTGGGGTATATTCACCCTGTCACAGTACTGGTGTATATTCACCCTGTCACAGTACTGGTGTATATTCACCCTGTCACAATACTGGAGTATATTCCCCCAGTCACAGCACTGGGGTATATTCACCCTGTCACAGTACTGGTGTATATTCACCCTGTCACAGTACTGGTGTATATTCACCCTGTCACAGTACTGGAGTATATTCCCCCTGTCACAGTACTGGTGTTTATTCACCCTGTCACACTACTGGAGTATATTCACCCTGTCACAGTGCTGCAGTTTATTGACCCTGTTACAGTACTGATGTATATTCACCCTGTTACAGTACTGGAGTATATTCACCCTGTGACAGAACTGGAGTATATTGACCCTGTCACAGTCCTGGTGTATATTGACTCTGTCACAGTCCTGGTGTATATTGACCTTGTCACAGTACTGCAGTTTATTCACCCTGTCATAGTACTGGTGTATATTCACCCTGTGACAGCACTGGTGTATATTCACCCGGTAACAATACTGGTGTATATTCACCCTGTCGCAGTACTGGTGTATATTCACCCTGTCACAGTCCTGGTGTATATTCACCCTGTCACAGTACTGGTGTATATTCACCCTATCACAGTATCGGTGTATATTCAACCTGTTACAGTACTGGTGTATATTCACCCTGTCACAGTACTGGAGTATATTGACCCTGTCACAGTCCTGGTGTATATTGACCTTGTCACAGTACTGGAGTATATTCACCCTGTCACAGTACTGGTGTGTATTGACCCTGTCACAGTACTGGAGTATATTGACCCTGTTACAGTACTGGTGTATATTCACCCTGTCACAGTACTGGAGTATATGCATCCTGTCACAGTACTGGTGTATATTCACCCTGTGACAGCACTGGTGTATCTTCACCCTGTCACAGCACTGGTGTATATTCAGCCTGTTACAGTACTGGTATATATTCACCCTGTCACAGTACTGGTGTATATTCAGCCTGTTACAGTACTGGTATATATTCACCCTGTCACACTAGTGGTGTATTTTCCCCCTATCACAGTATTGGAGTATATTCACCCTGTTACAGTACTGATGATTATTCACCCTGTCATAGTACTGGTGTATATTCACCCTGTGACAGCACTGGTGTATATTCACCCTGTCACAATACTGGTGTATATTCACCCGGTAACAGTACTGGTGTATATTCACCCTGTCACAGTACTGGTGTATATTCACCCTGTCACAGTACTTGAGTATATTCACCCTGTCTCAGTACTGGTGTATATTCATCCTATCACACTAGTGGTGTATTTCCCCCCTGTCACAGTATTGGAGTATATTCACCCTGTTGCAGTACTGCAGATTATTCACCCTGTCATAGTACTGGTGTATATTCACCCTGTGACAGCACTGGTGTATATTCACCCTGTCACATTACTGGTGTATCTTCACCCTGTCACATTACTGGTGCATGTTCAGCCTGTTACAGTACTGGTATATATTCACCCTGTCTCAGTACTGGTGTATATTCACCCTGTCACAGTACTGGTGTATATTCACCCTGTCACAGTACTGGTGTATATTCACCCTGTCACAGTACTGGTGTATATTCACACTGTTACAGTACTGGTGTATATTCCCCCTGTCAGAGTACTGGTGTATATTCACCCTGTTACAGTACTGGTGTATATTCAGCCTGTCACAGTACTGGAGTATATTCACCCTATCACAGTGCTGCAGTTTATTGACCCTGTTACAGTACTGGTGTATATTCATCCTGTCACAGTACTGGTGTATATTCCCCCTGTCAGAGTACTGGTGTATATTCACACTGTTACAGTACTGGTGTATATTCCCCCTGTCAGAGTACTGGTGTATATTCACCCTGTTACAGTACTGGAGTATATTCACCCTGTCACAGTACTGGAGTATATTCAAGCCGTCACAGTATCGGTGTATATTCAACCTGTTACAGTACTGGTGTATATTCACCCTGTCACAGTACTGGAGTATATTCACCCTGTCACAGTACTGGTGTATATTCACCCTGTCACAGTACTGGAGTATATGCATCCTGTCACAGTACTGGTGTATATTCACCCTGTGACAGCACTGGTGTATCTTCACCCTGTCACAGCACTGGTGTATATTCAGCCTGTTACAGTACTGGTATATATTCACCCTGTCACAGTACTGGTGTATATTCCGCCTGTCACAGTACTGGAGTACATTCACCCTGTCACAGTACTGGAGTATATTCACCCTGTCTCAGTACTGGTGTATATTCATCCTGTCACACTAGTGGTGTATTTTCCCCCTGTCACAGTATTGGAGTATATTCACCCTGTTGCAGTACTGCAGATTATTCACCCTGTCATAGTACTGGTGTATATTCACCCTGTGACAGCACTGGTGTATATTCACCCTGTCACAATACTGGTGTATATTCACCCGGTAACAGTACTGGTGTATATTCACCCTGTCACAGTACTGGTGTATATTCACCCTGTCACAGTACTGGTGTATATTCACCCTGTCACAGTACTGGTGTATATTCACCCTGTCACAGTACTGGTGTATATTCACCCTGTCACAGTACTGGAGTACATTCACCCTGTCACAGTACTGGAGTTTATTCACCCTGTCTCAGTACTGGTGTATATTAATCCTGTCACACTCGTGGTGTATTTTCCCCCTGTCACAGCACTGGGGTATATTCACCCTGTTACAGTACTGCAGTTGATTCACCCAGTTACAGTACTGATGTATATTCACCCTGTCACAGTACTGGTGTATATTGAGCCTGTTACAGTACTGGTATATATTCACCCTGTCACAGTACTGGTGTATATTCCGCCTGTCACAATACTGGTGCATATTCACCCTGTCACAGTACTGGTGTATATTCACCCCGTGACAGAACTGGTGTATATTCACCCTGTCACAGTACTGGAGTATATTCACCCTGTAACATACTGGTGTATATTCACCCTGTTACAGTACTGGTGTATATTCACCCTGTAACAGTACTGGTGTATATTCAACCTGTCACAGTACTGGTGTATATTCCGCCTGTCACAGTACTGGAATACATTCACCCTGTCCCAGTACTGGTGTATATTCAGCCTGTTACAGTACTGGTGTATATTCAGCCTGTTACAGTACTGGTATATATTCACCCTGTCACAGTACTGGCGTATATTCCGCCTGTAACAATACTGGTGCATATTCACCCTGTCACAGTACTGGTGTATATTCACCCTGTCACAGTACTGGTGTATATTCACCCTGTCACAGTACTGGAGTATATTCACCCTGTCACAGTGCTGGAGTATATTCACCCTGTCACAGTACTGGAGTATATTCACCCTGTGACAGAACTGGTGTATATTCACCCTGTCACACGACTGGAGTATATTCACCCTGTCACACGACTGGAGTATATTCACCCTGTCACAGTACTGGAGTATATACATCCTGTCACAGTACTGGTGTATATTCATCCTGTCATAGTACTGGTGTATATTCACCCTGTCACAGTACTGGCGGATATTCAACCTGTCACAGTACTGGTGTATATTCACCCTGTGTCAGCACTGGTGTATCTTCACCCTGTCACAGTACTGGTGTACAATTACACTGTCACAGTACTGGTGTATATTCACCATCTCACAGTACTGGAGTATATTCACCCTGTCTCAGTACTGGTGTATATTCATCCTGTCACACTAGAGGTGTATTTTCCCCCTGTTACAGTACTGATGTATATTCACCCTGTCACAGTACTGGTGTATATTCAGCCTGTTACAGTACTGGTATATATTCACCCTGTCACAGTACTGGTGTATATTCCGCCTGTCACAATACTGGTGCATATTCACCCTGTCACAGTACTGGTGTATATTCACCCTGTCACAGTACTGGTGTATATTAACCATGTCACAGTACTGGTGTATATTCACCCTGTCACAGTACTGGTGTATATTCACCCTGTCACAGTACTGGTGTATATTCACCCTGTCACAGAACTGCAGTTTATTCACCCTGTGGCAGTACTGGTGTATATTCACCCTGTCACAGTACTGGTGTATATTGAGCCTGTTACAGTACTGGTATATATTCACCCTGTCACAGTACTGGTGTATATTCCGCCTGTCACAATACTGGTGCATATTCACCCTGTCACAGTACTGGTGTATATTCACCCCGTGACAGAACTGGTGTATATTCACCCTGTCACAGTACTGGAGTATATTCACCCTGTAACATACTGGTGTATTTTCACCCTGTTACAGTACTGGTGTATATTCACCCTGTAACAGTACTGGTATATATTCACCCTGTCACAGTACTGGTGTATATTCCGCCTGTCACAGTACTGGAGTACATTCACCCTGTCACAGTACTGGAGTATATTCACCCTGTCTCAGTACTGGTGTATATTCATCCTGTCACACTAGTGGTGTATTTTCCCCCTGTCACAGTATTGGAGTATATTCACCCTGTTGCAGTACTGCAGATTATTCACCCTGTCATAGTACTGGTGTATATTCACCCTGTGACAGCACTGGTGTATATTCACCCTGTCACAATACTGGTGTATATTCACCCGGTAACAGTACTGGTGTATATTCACCCTGTCACAGTACTGGTGTATATTCACCCTGTCACAGTACTGGTGTATATTCACCCTGTCACAGTACTGGTGTATATTCACCCTGTCACAGTTACTGGTGTATATTCACCCTGTCACAGTACTGGAGTACATTCACCCTGTCACAGTACTGGAGTTTATTCACCCTGTCTCAGTACTGGTGTATATTAATCCTGTCACACTCGTGGTGTATTTTCCCCCTGTCACAGCACTGGGGTATATTCACCCTGTTACAGTACTGCAGTTGATTCACCCAGTTACAGTACTGATGTATATTCACCCTGTTACAGAACTGGTGTATCTTCACCCTGTCACATTACTGGTGTATCTTCACCCTGTCACAGTACTGGTGTATGTTCAGCCTGTTACAGTACTGGTATATATTCACCCTGTCACAGTACTGGTGTATATTCACCCTGTCACAGTACTGGTGTATATTCACCCTGTCACAGTACTGGTGTATATTCACCCTGTCACAGTACTGGTGTATATTCACCCTGTCACAGTACTGGTGTATATTCACACTGTTACAGTACTGGTGTATATTCCCCCTGTCAGAGTACTGGTGTATATTCACCCTGTTACAGTACTGGTGTATATTCACCCTGTCACAGTACTGGTGTATATTCACCCTGTCACAGTACTGGTGTATATTCACCCTGTCACAGAACTGCAGTTTATTCACCCTGTGGCAGTACTGGTGTATATTCACCCTGTCACAGTACTGGTGTATATTGAGCCTGTTACAGTACTGGTATATATTCACCCTGTCACAGTACTGGTGTATATTCCGCCTGTCACAATACTGGTGCATATTCACCCTGTCACAGTACTGGTGTATATTCACCCCGTGACAGAACTGGTGTATATTCACCCTGTCACAGTACTGGTGTATATTCACCCTGTAACATACTGGTGTATATTCACCCTGTTACAGTACTGGTGTATATTCACCCTGTAACAGTACTGGTGTATATTCAACCTGTCACAGTACTGGTGTATATTCCGCCTGTCACAGTACTGGAATACATTCACCCTGTCCCAGTACTGGTGTATATTCAGCCTGTTACAGTACTGGTGTATATTCAGCCTGTTACAGTACTGGTATATATTCACCCTGTCACAGTACTGGCGTATATTCCGCCTGTAACAATACTGGTGCATATTCACCCTGTCACAGTACTGGTGTATATTCACCCTGTCACAGTACTGGTGTATATTCACCCTGTCACAGTACTGGTGTATATTCACCCTGTCACAGTACTGGAGTATATTCACCCTGTCACAGTGCTGGAGTATATTCACCCTGTCACAGTACTGGAGTATATTCACCCTGTGACAGAACTGGTGTATATTCACCCTGTCACACGACTGGAGTATATTCACCCTGTCACACGACTGGAGTATATTCACCCTGTCACAGTACTGGAGTATATACATCCTGTCACAGTACTGGTGTATATTCATCCTGTCATAGTACTGGTGTATATTCACCCTGTCACAGTACTGGCGGATATTCAACCTGTCACAGTACTGGTGTATATTCACCCTGTGTCAGCACTGGTGTATCTTCACCCTGTCACAGTACTGGTGTACAATTACACTGTCACAGTACTGGTGTATATTCACCATCTCACCCGTACTGGAGTATAATTCACCCTGTCTCAGTACTGGTGTATATTCATCCTGTCACACTAGAGGTGTATTTTCCCCCTGTTACAGTACTGATGTATATTCACCCTGTCACAGTACTGGAGTATATTCAGCCTGTTACAGTACTGGTATATATTCACCCTGTCACAGTACTGGTGTATATTCCGCCTGTCACAATACTGGTGCATATTCACCCTGTCACAGTACTGGTGTATATTCACCCTGTCACAGTACTGGTGTATATTAACCATGTCACAGTACTGGTGTATATTCACCCTGTCACAGTACTGGTGTATATTCACCCTGTCACAGAACTGCAGTTTATTCACCCTGTGGCAGTTACTGGTGTATATTCACCCTGTCACAGTACTGGTGTATATTCACCCTGTCACAGTACTGGTGTATATTGAGCCTGTTACAGTACTGGTATATATTCACCCTGTCACAGTACTGGTGTATATTCCGCCTGTCACAATACTGGTGCATTTTCACCCTGTCACAGTACTGGTGTATATTCACCCCGTGACAGAACTGGTGTATATTCACCCTGTCACAGTACTGGAGTATATTCACCCTGTAACATACTGGTGTATTTTCACCCTGTTACAGTACTGGTGTATATTCACCCTGTAACAGTACTGGTGTATATTCAACCTGTCACAGTACTGGTGTATATTCCGCCTGTCACAGTACTGGAATACATTCACCCTGTCCCAGTACTGGTGTATATTCATCCTGTCACAGTACTGGTGTATATTCAGCCTGTTACAGTACTGGTGTATATTCAGCCTGTTACAGTACTGGTATATATTCACCCTGTCACAGTACTGGCGTATATTCACCCTGTCACAGTACTGGTGTATATTCACCCTGTCACAGTACTGGTGTATATTCACCCTGTCACAGACTGGTGTATTTTCACCCCTGTCACAGTACTGGTGTATATTCACCCTGTCACAGTACTGGTGTATATTCACCCTGTCACAGTACTGGTGTATATTCAGCCCCTGTCACAGTACTGGTGTATATTCACCCTGTCACAGGACTGGTGTATATTCAACCCTGTCACAGTACTGGAGTATATCACCCTGTCTCAGTAATGGTGTATATTCATCCTGTCACACTAGAGGTGTATTGTCCCCTCGTCCGCACAGTACTGATGATATGACACCTTGTCACAGAGTAATGGTGTAAATTCAGCCTGTTACAGTACTGGTTTATATTCCCCTGTCACATATGGTGTATTTCTGCCAGTCCAGCCCTGGTGTATATTCAGCCTGTCACAGTACTGGTGTATATTCACCCTGTCACAGTACTGGTGTATATTCACC